>VDFB02218082.1:0-10551 GCA_007258455.2 Sequoia sempervirens | reverse complement strand
GAACCCAAAAAGGAGCCATTTGTAAGTTCCTATATCTTGCCTTTCTTTCATATTAATGAATTTCTCTTTCTAATATTTCAATGCATTTTTGCTTTTAACTATTTCTTGCATGAACTAATCACTACTTTTAATCTCTCAATGCAGTTACCTAAATCAATAAAGTTTGAAAAGACAACTCAGTTGCTGGCCAATGATATTCATGCCACTATAATCACAATGAAATTATCATTTCCACATGCATCAAATTGACTGATTCTATGTACATAAATCTATTTAGATTTCTGTAAATTATACATTTCATAATTCATTGTAATGTATCAAATACCATATTTTAAATTTGAACAATCTAATCAAGGATATTTTCCTTGCTTTAGATAACACTTATTGAACAAAACTTTTGTCACCATATATTTTTTTTTAAATATAGCTATTGAGGCAAAATTTATTTGACTTCATCTTATTCCTATATAGCATCGTATGCTCTTACATGTATTTATTATTTATCTTATCCCTTTACTTAAGCATTTTTCATTGTCTTGACAAAGACTTAACACAATGGTGTGTTGGTCATGATTAAGAATGGAAGTAATATTCTCTCTGCACGCATGCATTGCAACTACACTTGAATTTATTAGCTGGAAATAAAAACTAGATCTAACTAATCAGAAAATGTTTGTGTATGAAATCATTCAATCCACGTCTACTGTATTGGGAGCAAAAAACATGGTGTTTGTAACTTCATAGGTCTTCTAAGTGTCGCTTTATAGTATTTTACAACTCTGTATTTTATGGATTAATGCCTATTGTTTGTTGTTGCCTGCATTTTCCATATGCATACATTGCAACTGCAGCTAAATTTATTAAATGAAAATCCAAATTAACTATAACTAATTGGAAAATGTCTGGGTATAGAACCATTTGATCTGTGTCTGCTGAAATGATTTACCTTTGTAAGTTAGTATCTCTTTTATAGTCTCGTTTTATAGTTTTTTTACATCTTTGCACTTCACGGGTTAATGTCTATTGTTTGTGATTAAATAATTAAAATCCAAAAAATGATTTTTTTTAACATTATGATAATGTATATATATACACATATGTGCATGTTTATTATGAACAATATACATAGATATATATAAAACACATATAGATATACATATCTATTATCTATAAATGTACTCTGATGTGAACCTCGTAGAAGGTGAGCTATTTGGATAAATTATCATTATTTACTAGCATTTAATTATTCATAATTATCATTGTTGTGATTCATTATTTTCAGTTAATTTCTACTATATTTTTAATGAGTTAATTTAATAATTGTATGTTCCAAATTATTAAAGTTCCTAGACTTGTGTGAAGCCACACTATCTATACGTGGCCATATTTGTTCTCAAGAAGATCATATTTGAGCTTCACGTCATTAATTTCGAAAGCTTTGCTTTTACATGGGAAGTTTTTACCAACACAAAATGATCAAAATGTGTTTCAATTTTATCTCCCACCGCTTCATGCTATTTCCACCGCCTTCCTTTTCATTGTTTGAAGAGTTACCGTCATTAGTCTTGGGTCCGCAAGCTCTTCAGGACAAAGAAAGTGTAACCGAGATCTGCACTAACAAAACTTGATTATGATCACTGATTTATGTTATGGACAAAGTGATAATGAGCATCTCATTTCCATATTAATACTACAATAAGTTGTTTCTTTTCCCGCTCCTTGCTTTCACATTCAAATTTACAATCTAATATTGACAATATTTTCTTTTGTCGTTGATATGCCCAACTATCCCAGTTTCAATCTGTCTACGACACCCAGTTCGCTCATGTCTATTTGTATGTACATATGTATGTCTAAGTGTATATATATATATGTACATATTATCATTTCAAACTTACAAGACGAATCATATATCTAGCCTGAAGATTTTTCTACTCAATATTCACATTCCAAAGACAAATTGAAAAATGATCAATCAAGCTCTTCAAGACAAAAAATGCGTAGCCGATATCTATACTAACAAAACTTTATTCTGATCATTGACTTATGTTATGGACAAAGTGATAATGAGCATCTTATTTCCATGTTAATACTATAATAGGTTATGTGTCTTTTCTCACTCCTTGTTTTTGCATTCAAATTTTCAATCTAATATTGACAATATTTTTTTTTGCCGTTGATATGCCCAACTATCCCTCATTCAATTTGTCTATTGTAACCAATTCGCTCATGTTAATTTGTGTGTACATATGTATGTCTGAGTGTATATATATTTATGTATATGTATATACATATATACATTTCACGCGTATATATATTTACGAATATGGAAATACTGCATGTATAAATATGAATAGCCACAAGAGAAAACTGAATATATGCCCAACCATCCTCATTCAATTTTCTGACCGCAACCACCACCTACATAAGTTCATTTTAGTACATATGTATGTCTGAGTGTATACATATTTATGTATATATATATACATATATGTATACATATACATTTATATACATACACATACATACATATATATATATATATACACACATATTCAAAACCTTGTCTTTAAGCACATAACTTTGAATACTGAGGTAAAATCATTAATTTAAAAGACCAAAAAAAAAACAATTATGAAATTCTTCTTTGATATTCTGTATATATCTATATATCATGTATAGATACATCTATACACATCTATACTATGGATAATATAGGTACATATATAGTGCATATAGATGCATACATCTATTATCTATAAATACAATAAAAATGTATATGTATGTATATATTTGTGCATTCACATATATATATATATATAAAGAAATACACGTGCTTGTCATCAATATCCTACATTAAAAAAGACAAATTGAAAATGATCAATCATGCTCTACAATTACAATTCAATAAAATTTCTTTACATTTAAATATCACTAGTACATAAATATATATATATATACACTCAGTCATAACAAGCATCTCATTCCTACCACCACACTGCATTACATTATGTAATATTTTCAGTTGCCACTAATATGCCAAATTATCTACCATGTACTTTATCTATTCTAACTTGTTTGTTTAAAATCCACCAATGTCTTCCCTTTATAGCATGCAAAGATCTAAATATGTATATATATGTTTGTATATGTATAATTTTTATAGGTATGTATGCCATTATACATACATACGATACACATATAACTATGCAAATATACAAATAAATATGCAAAAAAATACATATTCTACCAATTCACTAATCATTATAAATTTCACACCATGATTTCTAATTGATAACTTTGTTTTCCAACCTCTAGGGGACAAGACCCTGACTTGGCAGGTCCACTATGTATAACTTTCATTTTGGGGCCACATTAATGAGTATCATGCCACATCAACATTGTTTTCTTCAACATGTTCAAAAAGGCTGAAATAAAGCATGTGACCAATACTTTTGCATTCACATCATTGATAGTTGAGCATTGATACATTTTTTTGAATCATGGATACTCAATTCACAACTATTGGGCATTATATAAACAATTACTATCACAACTATTCAAACATGCTCAACAACTGCATTCCCTCCCCTTTTGGAAATATCAAAACTCAATCTACTTCTCCCCAACAGGGACTCTAGCTCCTTCAGAGCTCTTGTCGTATTATGTAATTGTTGATTTTGATGATTGTGTAGGTGTTTTATGGGAGATGAATAATCCAAGGTTTGTCCTTGTTCCACTTGTTAGCAAAGTAAAAGTACACAAATTTCAACCAAAATGACATAAGCTCCAACCATACACAAATCACAAGAGCAACCAAACGGGCACAATAAATATTGGTGATAGAGAGAAAATAAGCTTGGCATTCACTATTATATCCAAAGTTAAATCTCTCAATTCACTAGGAATAGCACCACCATTCTCATTTGAATGTTGCTAAAAAATAGAGCCTTTCTCATTTGAATGCTATTAATTTTTTTTGTTTTAATTATTTAAACAATAAAAAAATTGATATTATTTCTTATATGAGTTGGTCGTCATGCTCCTAATAATAGTGTTCATTAATATCTAAAATCATATCTAGTGAAGTAAATCTTTTTAAATGATATCATAGTCATGTTATGTACTCATATAATATAATACTAAATGGTGTGTTTATAAGATTTGTCTTTTCAATGTATCAAAAATGTTCCTCATAATTTTTTTTGCTCAAACATTTTGTAATCAATATTCATATTAAACAATTACAAATAAAAAACCAAACATATAAAAAATTAAACAAAATATAAATTGCTTTTTCAATTACATTCCTAAAATTTATACTATAGTCCAATCAATAATAAATCTAAATATTTTTTCTAATTTAGATTTACAATTGAAATCAACTCTAATTATAATAAATCTAAACTAAATACTTGATCATATTTACATTTATTAGTTGATAGGCTACATATAGTGTGACATTTGAGTCTGAAAACAAGACTCACACCTGCAAACCACTGTTGATTCGTCGGAAAACAAGTTCCAACCATCATTTAATGGTAAACCAGCTATTGTTTAATGGTAAAAGTCTCCAAAATATCAAGTAAAAGCCTCCAAAATCTCACTTATCACATAGGGGAGAGGACCTAGTAGTTGAGCATGTTTAAATAGTTGAGCATGTTTCAATAGTTGTGATAGTAGTTGTTTATATAATGTCCAATAGTTGTGATAATAGTTGTAGTTCCTCCCATGGAACTATAGGCAAGGGGTAGTTTCTAAAAAGTGATTAAACATTTTATTTGCAGCCAATCAAAATTCATTATTTTTTTATACATTAAATTTTAATTTTCTTAATGTAAAATGCAAAATTTTTAACTTTTCAAATTTCAAAAATTAATTTTCCTCAATTTTATTGGCTACAAGATAAGGGCGGATTTTCACGAAACATGAACTTTTTATCGCAACTTTTCAAGGTTTTCCTCCCACAAAGACCATAATCAAAAGATATTTAGCAATTTTTAAATTTTTTTTTAACTCTTCAAAATTTGTTTACTTGTTATATTTTCCATTCTATTCATTTATTTATGTGTGAACTATAGGCACCACCTGTTCTTAACTAGTGATTAAACGTTTTATTTGCACCCAATCAAAATTTGTTATTTTTTTTGATACATTATATTTTAATTTTCTCAATGTAAAATACAAGATTTTTAACTTTTCAAATTTCAAAAATTATTTTTCTTTAATTTTATTGGCTACAAAACTTTGAGTGATAAGGGCGGATTTTTAGGGAGTGTAAACTTTTGATCATAGCTTTTCAAGGTTTTTCTCCCACAATGACCATAATAAAAAAATATTCAACTAATTTTTAAGAAAAAATTTAAACTCTTCAAAATTTATTTACTTGTTATATTTTTCATTCTATTAAATTCAATTATATAAAATAATCTAATAAAAAATTCAAATAAATAATATATTTTTAATATATTATATTATTACTTTAACAACATATTATAATATTATAATATATATACTATATAATACATATGTAACATATATAATATCTAATATATAATTTTAATATCATATTATAATATTATAATATATATACAATATATATGTAACACATATACCATTTAAAATATAATTTAATATATTAGATAATATATTATAATTTTATATTTTAATTTTAAATTATGTAATATATTGTCTTTTTAATAATTTAATATATATTTAATATATTATATTAATAAATATTTTTGATATATATTATACTAGATTATATATTAAATTAAATTAACATCTAATATATTAAATTAATCTTGTTAATTATATCTTTTAACTAATCGAAAACCAAACAAACATATTTTGTCTAATTTTTCTTTTTAATGTTAAAAGAGCAAAAGGTTTATTTTTAATAATAAAAAAATACAAAATATGGCTGATCTCAATTGCTATTAGATAAAAAAAATTCAACATGTTGATTTTGAGGAAATAATTTATCATTTCATTACAAAGCATATGAAAAGTTACAATGGCTCAACATTTTCGATTTATAAAATATATTAAATTTTATATTATTTCAATAATGAATAAATTTAATGGTATGAAAGATAAATTTATATTATGATTATTTTAATTAGATAGTGATAAAGTATCTTTCTATTTTAAAATTTGATATAAAGTTGTATTTTTTTTAATAATATATAAATAAAAATAAATCTAGTGATATATTAGTTTGATTATCATTAGATAATCAATAAAAAATAATGGAGTGGATAGATAATAAATAAATTAGTATAGATATTTTAGATATTAAATATATATCAATTTGGAAGAATCTATATAATTTATGTCACACAATTAAGATATATATTTCAATATAGATATATATCATATCTTTCAAATATATGTTAATCATGAACACTAATAATACTACTATAGATATCTTAAATAATCTATTTAGAAAATATTTAGATATATTAATCTCCACTTAAGAGTTATTTTATTTTATGACATAATTATTTTATTTATTAAATGCATACATAAACACATTTTAATTTTATCTAAGAATTATTTTTATCTATCTAAACTACTAAATAAATAAATAGTTTCATCAATACATAATTATGTAAGTTGATAGATAAAGAAAAGACAAACACTATTTACATTTATTCAAGAATTAGTTTTATTTATTTTTTAACAATTTTTTAATGTTATATAGTAATAAAATAAATAATACAACATATGCAAACAATTATAAAAATTTAATTTCATCTTTTTTTTGCTAGACAAATTTTTCACTTAATACATCATCTTAATTATTAAATGATGTCCTTATTATGTTTATTATTAAATATTAATTATTTAATGTGTAAATGACTATAGGTGTTTTATACACAGTTGTGAAGTGAGAGCCAATTTTGTTATAATACACTTTTCAAAATATTAGTCAATAAACTAAACACTTGTTGACAAATAAAAAAGTGTGTGTAACTATAGCTATTGTATATGATAGCTGACCTATATTATATATGAGTAGAACTTTAAAAAAAATGCATGTTTATTATCTTTTTGTTTTAAACTTTTTAAATTCTTTATTATAAAGTCGCCTAAGTGTGTGAACAAAAGCTATAAAGGAGTCACATACACAATTAATAAAAACTAAAACACACCAAACATATAAAAATAATAAAAACTAAAATACAACTAACATATATATTTCAAAAAAAATTACATCCCACAAAAGTCAAATATAAATATAGTAGTTAGTTAATAGATTAATTCAGAGGTACACAACTCCCTCGTTTGATAAGAGAATGCATTCTTTTTTTAGTTTTAAAAAACTTTAACATGGGTATGCTTTTAACTAGAAAGCAAGAAAGGTTGAAATAATAGGAGCAACACAAATCAATAAAATGCTACCAATGAATATTTTATTGAACAAAATGTAATTTGTAAGAAAACAATCAAAACATAGACTAATTGCATTCCACAAAGCATAAAATAATAAATATATCAACCAAAAATAATTCTAAACTCGAGAAGATTAGATACTAGAAATGGTTCTTACATTCACACAAAAATAAAATAACCAATGAAACCAAACAATGCATAAACTATAACATGGATTTCATTTCATTCATTTATCCAAAATTGTAAGTTCACAAACATACAACCTCCTCTTCCTATTTGAATTACTTTCTATCCATTTCCCTTTTTCAAAAATTTCTCATAAGAACTAGAAATGGTTCTCACATTCACACAAAAATGCAATAACCAACGAAACCAATCACAATGCATAAACTATAACATGGATTTCATTTCATTCATTTATCCAAAATTGTAAGCTCACAAACATACAACCTCCTCTTCCTATTTGAATTACTTTCTATCCATTTCCATTTTTCAAAAATTTCTCATAAGAAGTTCTTTCGGTAACATCATAGTTTATATACATTTACAAGAGTAATTGCTTCTTGAAAGTAACTGAAAAGAAGAAGTTAAGAGCCCCTTAAACTTCTCCAGACCTTAAGTTATTTAGAAAAAAACCAATAAAAACACGAGGCAATATTGGGTTCTCAATTTCCACAAAGTTTTATTTGTTGCATGCCCAAGGAATTGAGATAAAGATAAGTCAATATTACTTAATCTTCTCATGCTCTCCACATTAAAAGATTGTTTGTTGAAAAGGTTCTCAATCAATTCCGTGAACTTTCTCTTTCATGTTTTTGCATTCTCATCTTGAGAACCATCTTCTCTTCGAAGGCTAATCCTATGCTTGAAAGATCCTTGAATGTCAATCTTCATCTGATTACATTCCTTGAGCAATTTTCTTTGCTCAAATATTTTTTGTTTCAAAAACAAGAGTTTCCATTCAATACATTCCTTGCACATAAAATATCTTTCATATTCAATGTTTGGAAAAATCTTCTTAGCTATTAGTTTATTTGAACTCGAACCGATTATTTCCTTGAGATCACTGTCAGTCTTCAACCAAATAGATGCTTCATGTTTGGTGGCAACAATTTCATTATCAATCTCTTTCTTCAATACCTTAATATCCTCACATATTTTCTTCATGTTTGTGACAACCTTTGTTCCCCTTACCAACATATCCTCAAGGTCCAATATTTTGTGACCTTCCCATAAGACTTGTAAACATGAATCTTATCAATCATGTATTTTCCACTTTAAACAGAGAAAGGATCAAAATCTACTTCAATTTGGCCAATGGGTTGAGTAGAAAGGTCAACAAGATATCTTAAATAATTGGTTAAAGCATTAACCTATTGTTTTAATTGGTTTTTTCTCTAGTTGTCTTTTTCTATCATTTCTACAAGCCTAGCAGTTGACACGTAAAAATTGTGGACATCTCAATCTCTTGTAGAGGGTCCCAAATTAATCCTAGTGATACTAAAATCACTTGCAATCATTTGACTAGCCTCTTTTTGAGTGGAGAGATGAGCAACCTCAACATACATATTTCCCTAGGAGGGATCATTCAACAATTAGGATGTGATTTTAGGTTTTTGACATGTGGCATTCTTTGGATTAATTGAGACACAATATCCTTATTGGGTAGACTCAAGTCAACCACCTTTTTTTTCTTGGTTAAAAATTGTTCTAACCATGAGATAGATGAAGGTGTGGGGACATTACTAGTTCTTGGAAAATAAAATTTAAGTGACCTTTTGAGAGGAGATGCATAAGATACCTCACAAGCATTTTCCAAATTCCTACTTCCTAAGGGATCCTCAGCATCATCTCCACTACCTCTAGAGGTAGTCTACTATGTTGTGGATGCCATTTTTTGAAGTGATGAAGACCTCCTCTAACTAATCTATGATTTCTTTGTAGCTTCCTTAGCTTTCTGAGGGGAAGGATTTTTCATTTTAGCCTTATTTTTCATTACCCATTCCTTTATTCACCTAAGTACTATTTCCATCTTAGCCTCAATGGTTTATATTTCCTTAAAAATCCAATATATTGGTAGGATGGGTTGGATTTGTATGCGTTCTATGAAGATATGATCAACTAGATTAGAGTCATCATCTTCAATACCCTGGATATCACAATTTAATTTGAAAGTTACAATCTACCTTAGTGACAACCTCATCCATCCCCTTCTCCTTACTTCATATTCGTTTGCACAATCTACCCGATATTCTTCCAAATTCAGAATGTGAGCTTCAAATGAGAACTTATAATTATTTTTGAATGAATTTTTGACAACTTTTCTCAAGGTTGTGGAAACCTTATTGAATTTTGATAGAGGTTTTAAAACCTCTAGAAAGTTCCAAAATTAAACTTCAATTCCTTCGATCTTTCCAAACTTTTATGAGAGCTCATGGTGGAACCAAAGTATTAAAAATTTTTGACTCTGGACTTGGTTGTGGAAACCATGTCGGGTCTTGATGATGGTTGTGAAACCATAGAAGCCAAAATAAAATAACTCACCATCCCAAGGATGCGGCAACCCTTTGGAGTTTAATGAGGTTTCTAAAACCTTTCAACTTCTAACAAAGGTTTCAAAACCTTCAATAAGTTCCTAAATGCTTCTTTATTGTCTTCAATTTCTCCACTTTTGATTGAATGGGTCAACTTTCCCTACTTGTGTTGGTTAGGAAAACATTATCGAAACCCAATGAGGTTCTGAAAACCTCATTGAAAGCTAATGATATTATTATAACTTAAGTGATGACCAACACATCAGAAATAATATGAACCTTTAACAAGTTGTCAGGATAATACATGGTTAGCGAAATGTTGTCAAAAATTGACAAGGTTCTGAGAACCTTATCGAAACCAAATGACTAATGATGAACTTCTCCAAATTTTAGCAAGGCTCAAAAGGATTTGATGAAACATGAGGTAACAATTGGCTCTAACTGGGGACAAATACTATAAAGGATGCTAAAGAACCCAAAACACAAGATTTATGACTGCCCATGGGTAATAGAGTCACTAGTTGTGAAGTATAAGAAAACACATGATGAACAAAAAATTAAAAGAATGAAGCAAACCAAAAGAGAACAAACCCAAAACACCTAACCTACTATTTACAAA
>VDFB02218081.1:0-12773 GCA_007258455.2 Sequoia sempervirens | reverse complement strand
AAGACTCATGAACACTGAGGGTGCATTCGTCAAACCAAATGGTACAACTGTGAACTCATATTGACCATACCACATTCAAAATGTGGTCTTATGAATATATGACTCGAAGATTCAAAGTTGATGATATCCTGACTTGAGATCAATCTTTGAAAAGATGGTAGCACCCTTGATCTGATCGAATAGGTCATCAATCCTAGGAAGAGGATACTGATTTTTGATGGTCACTTTGTTCAACTATCGGTAATCAATGCATAACCAAGGTGAACCATCCTTCTTCTTCATGAAGATGACAGGTGCTCCCTATGGAGAAACACTAGGGCAAATAAAACCCTTCTCTAACAATTCCTCAAGCTGCAACCTAAGCTCTTTCAGCTCTTGGGTAGTCATACAATAGGGAGCTTGTGAAATGGGCTTTGATCTAGGTATCAAGTCTATCTTGAAGTCAATGTCCCTCTGAGGAGGCATCCCTGGAATCTCATTTGGAAAGACATCAGAAAACTCCTGAAGGATGGGGTGACTATCAAGAGAGACCTTCTCTTCTCCACCTCCTAGATCCAAATCATCCACTGTAACAGTGAACAATTGGCAACCCTGCCACACACACCTTCTCAACTGCATAGTTGAGATGATCCTCAAGAAAATTGGCCTCTGGACCCCCACTACCTCTACCTCTCTACCAGATGCCCCAATGCATCTAATCGACTTACGTCGATAATCAATGACTGCACTATGAGCCTCTAGCCAATCCATTCCTATGACAATGTCATAAGAACCCAATGGAATAACATGAAGGTCCAAGGTAGTCTGGAGAGGTCCAACCTCTAACCTACACTCTGGCACAAGGGAAAGGGATGCAACTTTTGCACCTGAAGCTAACTCTACCTGCCACCTATCGACCTGCTTTACCACATCCAGTCTACATTGCGTCACGACAGATGAAGAAACAAAGGAATCAGATGCTCCAGAATCAAATAGAATAGAAACTGGGTTACCCCTCAACATACCATAAGCCTCAACGACTGTACCCTAGTGCTCTACCTGGCAGTTGTCAACTGCTATGAATACTCGATGCCCATGGCCTGCATCTCCTACAGTCAGCTTTGACGCAGTTGGTCCCTGAGAATAGCCTGATGCGCCCTTATTGGGACACATCCTCACTATGTGACCCTATTGGCCACATGCAAAACATCCAGTGCCTCTACCGAAGCCCCTACCTGCAGGTGGTGTGCTAGACTGCTATGCACTACCCCTAAAATATTAATGAGAACTCTGCACTGGCTACTCAGAGTTGAAGCATCTCATGCGCCTCCAACTCCTATCCCCCTGCCTCTGCTGGAAACCCTTCCATTTCCCCTGGGAACCCTACTGCTACTGCTGACCACTCTGAGATGGACCTTGCTGAGCTCTAGAAGGTGAACCTCCTTTAGGCTAACCTCCTCAAGCACTAGTCCCAGCTGCTGAACCACTGCCCACCTGCACTCCTACATGACCACCTAAGGCAATCACCAGGTTCTCCTTAATGAGCCTGGCCTTGTTGACCGCCACCTCCATGGTTTTGGGTTCGAAAACCAGCACTCCACCACTGATACGGGCATTTAAGCCCCTGAGAAAATGTTGTACCAACATACCCTCATCATCTCCTATGCCCGCATACTGTTTGAGCTCATAGAAATGACGCGCATAAAACTCTACTGACATGGTCATCTATCGAAGGGTGTGGAACTCATCCCCTTGACACTACCTCCAATGCTCAGAAAGAAATCTAGCCCGAAACCGCTCTAGGAACAACTCCCACGAAACTATACCAATGTCCAGATGGAGCTTCTACTCCTCTAATCTCCACCTAGTGGAGGAAAATCCCCTCAAGTGCATGATAGTGCACCTGGCTCGAGTGTTGCTACCATATGGGTGCATAGCAAAACACCTAGTCAAGTTAATGAGCCATGTATCTGCCTCCAAACCACTGCTTGATCCATCAAAAATGGGTGGTCGTGCTCTAAGCAAGTCCCTCATATGGGCTACTACCTTTGAATTAGACTGAACTGGTACCTCTCTCTCTCTAACCACCACTGGCTCTACCTCCTGCCTAGGCCCAAGGCGAGCAAGGGTCTCCTCTAACAACTGACACAACTGAGCATCCTCGATCTTGGGTGGATCCAGATTTTGATTGCCATCTCCCTGAATATTCTGAGAAGCCTGTTGCTCCTCATGGTCAGAAACAAGTGGAACATGTGGTGGTGGGTCTTGTTGTTCCCCAATGCGACCGCCTAAATGGCCATATCTATGACCCCCACCTCTTCCATGTCTGGGAGGCATAATCCTACACAGACACAATAAGGTATTAAGCACAACACATAATTAAAACCCACACAACTAAAAGCTTAACGGGCTCATCATAATCCCAAAGTACCCAGTGTTTAAACCTAGGCTCTGATACCATGTGTAATTCCCCACCATGCAACCCTAGGGGAAGTTGCAAACTACTAAACAAATGCACAATTTTTTTTTTGTTTAATTACAAATACATGTAAGATTACAACACAAAGCCAACAATCCCCTAAGGTTACGAGACAAAGATTATTTAAATCACAAATTAAAACAACATGCATGAAATGAAACATAACAACATTCACTTAAATAATTAAAGCACATACATTCCATACATGAGATTTTCATTTAAGACCATGAGATCCTTCATGGTTACCAATAACAGAAGTTTTACAATTACAATTACATCACTCATTCCCAGAATGAGGTAAATCAATAACATGATAGCTTAATTACAATTTCCACCTCGATAACAATGAGGGGTAAAAATAATACAAGAATGACTAACATAAAAGAACCAAGGTAGCAACTGGATTCCACGAGCCCTCCAACATGAAAGTATCGTCCACAAGAGCAAGAGCCAAAAAAAAACAATGGAGTAAAGTGCACGTTCCACCCAACCAAGTGATACCCGAAGGCTCACCCCCCGTGCTAGGAGATAGTAACAAGGATTTCAGGTCAAAACCAACAACCTCTAAACATAGGCAACATGACTCAACTGAAAAAGATACGAACATGACATCACATGACACAAAGGTTACAATGCTTCCAGATTTTAAGTAAATGATCACATCACGAATACAAACATATTGTTGACTTAGGAGAAGTGTCATCACAATGTCACATGGGATATCCTAGCAAGTCTTCCTAGGTCCCGGCCCCCATCTCGGGATATCCTGGTAACCTCTAACGACTCCCGGCCCCACATGCAAACCAATGCGGAATCAGTTATCTTTTGAAGGGACAAGATAACGTTCTTGCCATTCCAAGCCTTCTCGTCTCATCCCAAGTCTATACAAGCACTTGCGTCCATGAGCGAGGCAAAATTAATCTTTTTAAATGTCGGTACCACCTACACTAATCAATTGGTTTAAGTTTTCACTGAATTAACCAACTTACATTGAGATCTCTTGGCACCACTTTGTGTGTCGGCCCTCAATGTAAGCCACTTCTCTAAGACAACACATGGAACTATGCCACAACCAAAGGGTACTCAAGTGCAACCTAGGGATAATGAATCCCTAAACACAACATAAAGTCAACATAACCCGTCCAAGATAAACAGTTATAACTGGACATAATTACGCACTACCCAAGGCAAACAAGGTTGGTCGACATAACAGCAACCCCAACTCATAATAGACAATCCTATCTAGAAGGCTTACCTAGTACTAACTCAATCCCCAACAAGAATAGACTCCCCACGACGAAAGGAAGCTTGCAAACAATATAAGTAATCTACATTAGGATTTCATAAATCCAATCACTCAACACATCAGTGCACTTAATCAAATCAAATAAAAATATATTCTTGCACAATCACATTAGAGTGGTCCAACACGTTGGGAATCTTTCCGTAATCTCTACTTAATCATTTAATCATAATGCACAATGTTCCATAATGATAATAAAAATAACAATCCTTTCACAATTAACTTGCTTACTTGCAAACCGAATTCTCATATATTCATTGCAAAAATAACTTAAAATAATGTTTTTTTTAAATATCATTATATTTATATAAAATATCTATGTAATTACACATATACTCGATGTATATGTTATTACATATATTATATATATATATAATTAATATTAAACATTAACTTCAATAATTGGATTTAAAAATCAAACCATAGTACTTTACTACAATTATTTAAAATATAAAATAAATATATATTATAAAATAAATATATATTATAATATATATATATATTACATATATTTAATATGAAATTAAATATATATATAAATATATTAATAATATATTTTAATTCTTAATAATTAAAAAATATCAACAAGTAATAAATACTTTTTTTTTTGAAATAGAGAAATAAACATATATATATTAAATGTAATATATAAAAGAACAAGGTACGAACCCTAATAAGGGTCAACGCAGCACATTAGGGCCGCGCCCTGCACCAACAGGGGATGTAGCCCCCATGGATGGGGGCGGCAACTTGTGTGGGCAGCGTCGGCGCTGCCTTCACAGGTCACCGACGCCATCGATGGGGTTGCGAAGGGGTTGAAACCCCCGCCCCTCCTCACATACTTTGCACAGGGAGAACAAAAAAATGAAACCGCCATTCGAGTTTTCAAAAAATTCGACTGGTAAAACAAAAGGATTCTGGGTTAAAAAAAACTAGAATGAAAGAAAAACACAACTTTATTTATCCGAATATTTTAAAATTGAATTCATTTATATATATATTTATATATATGTATATATATATGTACATACAATAAGGTATGTATATATATACATATATATAAATATACACACACAGTCTTTCATAGAATGACTGTAAAAATAATTTTTTTTAATACCCAGATTGGGCAAATGCTCATTCTAAGAAACAAAATAAATTGTCATTGAAAACACATGATTTAACCCAGTTATATGAAGATTTCTCATTCCTTTGCAAATTTAAATGAAGATCTTCCAAAGCAAACAAAATTTCACAAGAAAATCCATTTGAATCACCATGTTTGTTTCAAATTTTCTATTGCAAGTTTGATGACAAAATTGTCATCTCTTTGTTTCCACAACATCTTTAGAGAATTTAGATTCAAGTTTGAATGGAGTTTCATGATGGGTTTTTCTTGTAAATCACAATTTGAATTCCTTAAACACTTTGAACAATTTCAAAATTGATTTTCAAAATAAAATTTGCACAAAATTTAAACATTGAACCTTGTGTTTTCTCCAAGCTTGAAGTCTTTCAATGGAGGTTTGCCTTTTCTTTCCAATTTAGCTGCACCAATTTTCAAATCTTCTCTTCTCAATTTTTCTTCAACCAAAATCCATTCCAAGTTTTCTCTCCAAAATTCAAAATTCAAAATTCAAAATAAAATGAATTACCTTATGCAATTTTCTTCTCCAAATTTGTCAAACCCCTAATTTTGAACTCACCCACCAAAATTTATTGCTAAACTAGATATTTTATTTTTGCAATTTCATAAAACAATTTCCATTTTCCATTGAGTTTGCATAATATTTATTTAAAACAAAGTTCTATTTTGCAACCAAAAGATAATTACATTTTCTTTTTTCCACAAAATTGAATTTACCCATCTACATTTAATATCAATTTATTAATTTTATCTCAAAAAGGAATGCAAGGCAATTTCTATTTTGATTTGATCTAAAAATTTAATAATGCTAACACAACATTTTAATTTAATTTATCAATAAATAAATCTAATCCATGATTAGATTATTTATTGATTAAATTAATCTAACTAATTAATTAATGAGCAATCCTTTATTTATTTTGACAATGAAATTAAATAAAACAAACACCATTTTTCTTGCAAATTTAAATACGCAAGGAGAGAAGAGGCAACAAAGAAAATAACTTATCCCAACTAACAACCCGACGACACACTATGGCTAGGGTTATGTCACAACACAAAAAACCTAGCTACTATCTCCCAATCGTTTTCCGATGGACAAGGGACACGCTCAGACCTGTGGAACTAGGTGGAGTCGATGTCCTGTACCTACATCCTGCACACAATACGAGTGTTGAACATGCATCTAATATATTAAGACACACTGTGAAGAGGAAATCGCAGAATCACAGGGCGCTCACATGTGAGTGATGTGATCACGTCCCCTTCACCAATACAATATCACTAACCGACGCATCTAATCATCAATGATATTGTAATGCCCTTCCGTGTCGGTTGTTTTGGACTTGTGTGTGAGTATTTGTGTGTGCTTCATTGATTACTGTGTTATTTGATTGTGTGAAAAAAATATAATATGTTAGTAATCATGTTTAAATAATTAATTAAATCATAAGTGATTTGCAAGGTTATTTAAAATATGATTAGAAATTAAAATAATAATCAAATAAATTAAATCAAATGATTTAGAACAAATGATCAAATTAAACTAATTCGTTAAAAGTAAAAGTGATATTATTAGATAAATTGATTTAAATTGTTGAAGTTAATAATAATTATGAACAAAATAATCTTGAAAAGATAATTATTATAATAAGAAATTTAAATGGATAAGGAGATAGGAAGCTGAAGTGTTTTAAAGCAAGAAATGAAACTACACCTATAGAGCATTTGGAAGTCGAAGAGAACTGGAGAATATGAAAAAAATAAAATAAAGAAAGCATAAAGTAATTAATAAATAAATAAGTATTATAGTAGTTGCGAAAATATTAAATGTTTTTTGAAGAAAATTTTGCAAATGGTTGATTGTAATTATTTTAATGTGCATGTATTTAATTAATTTAAGTATTTGTGGAGATGATAAATAAATAAACAAATAAAAAGCTCAATTTTGTGGATTTGAATGTATTTAAATTTTATTTTTGGAGAAGTGACTTTTGGTATCCACAAGAAGAGGAAATGGAAGAGACTTTTTGTGTGTGATTTTATTTAGGGGATTTTGTTGGTAGGGGGTTGCATTCTCTTTACAACAGATTTTGGAGAAATTTGGATTCACTTTTCTTTTGTCATAGATTTGCATTCTTTTTCTATTATTATTCTGGTGAATTCGTTGAAGAATAAGATATAAGTTTGAGGAAGGATCTGGGAGCTATTGCTGGAAATAATTGTTAGCGGAGGATTGGATCAGCAAGAAGGATAAAGCTTCTACAGTTTTCTCCAGGCACAGGACACCAGGTTCTCCTTCTTTTAAATTATTTTCTTTCTATAGTATCAAACGAAATAAGAATTCTTTCTTGTGAATGAAATTTTCTCCTGGATTTGAAATTTAATGCATAAAGAAGATTCTTGAAAATGTTTGGAACTGTTGCCTAATTAAATGAATTTTGGTTGGGTTTGGGAATAAACACTGTTACTGTTGTATTGTACTCGGAAAAGAAATAATTTTCTTAAATATGAACTTTGTATCTGTATATTTTTGCCTTGTTTATATATACATTATGTTATCAGGCTCTGTATTCGAAATATATAAATACATATATATATGTATAAATATATATATAGATAAATATATATATATACATATATAAATGTAATTATATTTATGCATTTATATTTATGAAAATTCATTAACCCTGTTTAAATTTTAATTTTGTTTTTAATATTTGTTTTGGGCCGACCAAATGGTGGTTCGGCTTCGGCCGCACCCACCATTTAGCCGTCTGTGGCTTCGCGCGGCAGTCCTTCGGACTGTTGTGTACAGTCCGTAGACTTTATCCAATGATCCGTCGAGGCTAGCTGTGGTCCGTGGAGGCTAATGTCCATGGCCGGATAATATTTTGTGTGTATTTTTATTTTGAATGGGGTTTCAATATGCATTTAATTTAAAATGAAAATTCTTTTCTTAAATGATAATGATTGATACGTATTTAAATATATATATATATATATATATATGTATATATATATATATATGTATATATATATTTATATATATATATGTATATATATATTTATATATATATATATATGTATATATATATTTAATTATTTATTAATTCATATAATGATATTCTGTAATTCATAATTGCATTGTTAATTATTTCTGTTTGTAAACAGAATTCTTTTGTTTCTTATATGAATAAAATAAAATTGTAATATAGTGAAAACATGAAAATAGAAGGAATTTCTATTAATTTGTTGAATTTGTAAAGCGTGTAAAAGGGGAAAAAGCGAATTAAACAATGCCTCTATGCTTCTAAATAAGATATTGCATCTAAGATTAAGAAATTTAAACTAAATTAAACTACAAAATCTACATAAATTTATCCGATTGCTCTCTAACTCTAAAGACTGAACTAATTTATTTAGCTCTCAGATTCTTAAGCTAATTAAACTATTTAGTGACACTTAGAGAATGAGAAATTAAACTAAGATGATTCTAATATGATTTAAGTATGCAATTCTATGCTAATGGCAGCCATGACTGCAAAAGGATGATGCTTGGTGGATGCTGGATGGTTGCTTCAATGCTGGATGGTTTGGATGCTTGAGTGCTCTAGAAACCTGCAGAGTAAGATTGCATTCGTTGGGATCCTTTTCTTGTAGCCCAAGAGCTATATTTATAGCTTTCATGGCAGCACAATTGCACAGGAAACCGGGATGAGGGGCTGTGATTTCCTCTGGAGAATCCAAAGGCATGGGATGAGAAGAAGGAGTTGATCATGGAGAATGGTTTCTCCCCATGAAAACACCAGGAAAGATAAGAGGGAAGGTGGGTGGAAGGTTGTTGAGAGAACTTCCTGCAAATTTTCCCTGAAGCTTTTCCGTGAATGGCAGTGCCATTAATTTCATTGGTGGGGAAATAAATATTTATTGGTGAGGGAATAGTGCAAACTTTATGCAATAAATTTAAATAATTTTAATTTATTTAAATTTAGCAAAAATGAGGAATAAATAATTTAATAAATCAAACTATAGGGTTTGGTTTTTATTAAATTAAAGGAGAGTGATAATTAAATAAAAGATTTTTGACAATCTTTATTTAATTAAGAGGAAATGTGAAATTAAATAACACGAATTATTTAAATTGTGTATTTAATTTTAAGATAATGATAATAATTAAATAAAACAAAGTTTTTAATTTTGTTTATTTAATTAAGAGAGAATTAATGTGATAATAATTAAATAAAACAAAGTTTTTAATTTTGTTTATTTAATTAGAAAAGAAAAATAGGAGAATTTGATAAATGAACTTGATATAAATAAATATTCTTATTTATTTATTAAGTAGAGGAATTTTAAGATTAATTAATCAAATAAGGCGTATTCGATTAATTGAATTCTCCAGACCATTTTTAGGTGTCTACATTTTGCCCCTCTTTGAAGTGATGTGTTTACACAGTGTTTCAAAGAATGTTTTTGCTTCGGCCACCAGTATTGACGATTAAACATGCCCCAGACCTGCCCCAGATGATAAATTTTGAAAAGATAGTGATATATGCCCCCTCGGGAAATAAATTGGTGAATTTCGATTTTTTTTATGAATTTTCAAAAATTTTGAATTTTTATGATGGTTTGATGATGAATTGATGAAGAAACAATTTATCTCCCGACAAGATTGTAAATGCCCCAGTAATTGAGAAGAATTAATTCCTCAGAATGAGAAATAAATAAATCGCACAAAATTTCCCCAAAAATAGCCTATAAATGCTCCAAAGGTCATTTTCAAAAGTCATTTGTGCATTGACTTTTACAAACTTTGAGATAGAGACCCTTAGAGCATTCAGAGCTAGGATGCCGATCCCATACCACACCCACCGACTCGAGCGTGTGCGCCGTCACCAGCGTCCAGCCGATTATGGTCCTCCGGTATGTACCTCAAACTTTTCTCGTAATTTGCGCCATTGATTTTGATGTATTTGCACGTGATTTTTAGTTTTAGCGCGCACGGAACGCGGTGTAGCGCGTCCGTGCGCTGTTGTAGCGCTTCATAGATTTAGCGCGTCCGGTCAATAGCGTAGCGCGTCATGTAGATTTTGCAGCGCGCCAGAAGTTTTAGCGCGCCAGGTTAGTTTGATAGCGCGTCCGTGAAATTTGGTAGCGCGCCAGGATTTTTAGCGCACCGGGTTTGTTCTGTAGCGCGCAAGGGTAGTTTTGTAGCGCGCCAGACTTTTTTAGCGCTTTAGGTTGATTTTGTAGCGCTTTGGGTAAAATTGATCTAAACATTGTGCGTTTTGTAGATTTTGTTTTTTTTTATTCCATCTATTTTAGTGTTGATCTTTGACTAAAAAATATATGGGAAACGATCTCATGATGAGCGAGACCTATTTGATTGATAACAATTACCCTCATGATAGGCGAGGAATAATTATGCATTCTGAATGATTGAACCCAATTGATAGATGAGGGTTTCTTGATAATCTGATAGATTGATAGAAAAAAGCACAATGTTTTGATTTGTTGATGATCTTTTGATATTCTGATAAAAATGTTTTGTTTTGCATGAGTACAGGAGCAGTTGGATGTGATCCAGGTGTGGGAGCAGTTCCCATGGCCGTTTGATATGATTTCACGACTGTCTCCTGACGAGAGACATCATATTGTTTCCTGCGGTTTAGCTACATTGTTGGACATGCCCCATATTAGACTTAATAGGGGTCTATTGACGGCTTTGGCGGAGAGGTGGCATAGTGACCACAACACCTTTCATTTACCCACTAGTGAGATGACAGTGACGCCAGAGGATGTATGGCGTATCCTTCGCATACCATTCGTAGGAGAGATTGTGGTCCATGACTCGGAGGAGGTTGGTGGGGTAGAGGCCATGCAGAGGGTCTTTCAGGATCCCCACATTGCAGGAGAGTGGATCCCATGGATAGACATATATGAGACATATGCTCCTCTTCCTTCAGTTTTGGCAGGTTTTGTTGGTGGATTCCTTTGTCCTGATAAGAGGTCAAAGGGTCTATCACTTGGATGGGGTCATGTGCTAGAGGGTCTAGTCATTCATAGGACTAGATATGCTTGGGGCATGTGCATGCTTGCCCAGTTGTACCATGATTTGCATTGGATTGTTTATCTTGGCGGCAGTAGTTTATCTGCAGGGGCTACCCTTCTCCAGGTATGGGCATGGGAGCATATTGCTGTTACGCGTCCCGTACCAGTGTTGGCCAGACCAGCGACGAGGCCATATGTATTTCGATATAGAGGCAGGCCTACCCATCATATGATGGGGAAGCTTGAGTATTGGAGACGGATCGTTGATGATATTGAGGCAGTGACCTGGCGTCCGTACCTAGACTGTGATGTCTGGGACGACGATGATATTGAGTTGGGGTTTTTATCCGATTCTATGTATTTGATCGGGAAGAGCCCCAGGGTCTTGGAGCGTTTCCTGTTTCATCGGGTGTACAGACAGTACGGTATTGTGCAGTGTATGCCATTGGGTGTAGCACATTATGGACGGTGACAGATTGATGCGCCTGATTGGGGTCCTTGCTTGCCTTACGGGGCACTTGTTGAGGCTTACCGTGCCTTGCAGCCATCCGCGTGGGATGTTCGGTGAGACATTGTTGAGGCACCTATTACACCTGAGTATGGAGAGTATTTGGCTTTGCACCCGCCTCCACGGATTACCATTCCAGATGAGCCAGCACCTGTACCGGCAGTAGCACCAGCAGCAGCACCAGCAGCAACACCAGCAGGGGGGATTCAGGTCGGTCAGCGACGGGGGAGAGAGGAGGATGTTGATGTCGATGTGGAGAGCAGCTCAGAGACTGACAGTGATGACAGTTCTGATAGCAGTGAGGATAGCAGTGGCGATGATGGCGGAGATGGGAGGGGACCGAGCGTAGCAGGTTCATCCGAACCCTCCTCTAGTGCGCCTCATAAGAGGCAGGCTGTGACATCCTCATCGGCAGATCCCTCAGAGGTGGCAGCCTTACAGGTGCAGGTGCAGACATTGCAGGGTCAGCTAGCTCAGTTACAGGGTTTACTAGCCCAGACTCAGGCTCAGACACAGGCACAGTTAGCCACTGCTCAGACTCAGATCACATCTCTGATTAGTGAGAGAGATGGGGCTTTACAGGCAGCAGCGACCGTACAGGCTCAGGTGACAGGATTACGAGCACAGTTGTCTACAGCCCAGGCACAGATCGCAGCCTTGACGTCAGAGCGGGATACCATTAGACGGACAGCTGAGACAGCACAGGCGACTGCAGAGAGGTTACAAAGAGTGGCAGATGGTACTTCTGTGGCCGACTATATGTGAGAGGCTATGCGAGCAGGTGCGGAGATAGAGTTCTACCGGAGCCGTTATTATGAGCTGTGTCCCCCAGAGCAGAGAGCCAGCTATGTTCAGTCGCGCTCAGAGAGGAGTCGGTCTAGGACAGTGAGCAGAGGTGTGACACAGCCTCTTCCGAGAGATCCGAGAGATCCTGGGATGTCCGGTGGTGGTACAGATACTGGTGTGAGACCTGCTCCTTCTGGCGGGAGTACTACTTGAGATTCTATGTGTAGCCATTGAGATTTATACAGCCATTTTTGACATGATGTTAGTTTTATTCTTTTCAGACTTCATTGTATACTTTGACAGTTGACGAGATATATATGTGCAGCGGTTCGATTGATCTCTGATATGATTTTACATGATTTATGTGATGGATGCATTGATTTTATGATATTGATGTGATGGATGTATGGATTTATGATGTATTCATGTGATGGATGTATGGACTTTATGATGTGATGGATGCATTGATTTTATGATGTGATGGATGTATGGATTTTATGATGTATTGATGTGATGGATG
>VDFB02218080.1:0-41423 GCA_007258455.2 Sequoia sempervirens | reverse complement strand
GTTTCAATATTAAATTATAATTAGATTAGAAATCAATATGTTAAAGAATGGTTAAAATTCATAAAGTTTATCTTGATGTTTGTTTGCAAATTTAGTTAGCAAATTCATAAATCTAAACATGTACAATCAATTCCAATTGACACTAACTTGCAAGTCTAAATTATGCCAAGGGCCACCCAAACTTCACCCTAAGTTTGCTAAACCCTAGACCCTAAACTGTAAAATCTAAACCCATAACACTAAAGCATTTGAAATTTATGAACCCTAGACCCCATTATTTCATTGGACATACCTAAAATTATGTAGGTTCAATGTCAAGAATGGGTCTATTTGGTAGATTTATGAAAACTATTTTGAATATCTAGAATGCCATAAAAGTATAATTATAGCAATTCCAATTGGAAACACTTGGGTACATATATATCATATGAAATTTAAATCTAGGAAGGTGTCTATTATATAGGAGAGTTGATAATACATGGAAAGAGGTTTGTATGGGAATATATGTATTAATAAAAACATACCACATGACCTCTATAGGATTTTTAAGATGTGATCCCAGATAATAATCCACACATCCTCAATCATAATGGATTCTTTAGCAATTAAGAGAGATTCAATGACCATAAAATTACCTATATTTTGATACTATCTAGATTTATGTGGAAGGAAAGAAATGCATCAATAAGGAGACGAAGATGGAACCATTTAACACCTACAAGGTACACGTATTACATGGGAAAGGGAGGAGGTACATGATGATAGTTTGGAGGAACTACATGCTATTATTACAATTTAGAAATAGGAGGATGATTCATATAAAAGAAATATAATTAAATATTTATATTATTTAATATAATATATTAAATAATATAAATATTTAATATCATAAAATATAATATAAGATTCTAAATTGGCGATAGGTAATGCTACAATTCTACTTGGGGTTTTAATGAGATTAGGCCAAGATTCAATTTCACGCTTGTAGTAAATAGTTAGGTTACAATTAGGAATACATAGTAAATATTATTACAATACAAATACAAATATAAATTAATTTAAATATAATAATATAGGAATACATTTAAGATTAGGTAAAGGTTATAATTTAATTAAGTTTCAATTAGGTTTGCAATTCAATTAGGATATGGTTAGGGTGGGGATCATTTAGCATTCTACTATTGTTAGAGTATGGGTTACATTTAAGATTATTGTTATTTTTGTGATATGTATAGATTGATTCATTTTTAACATCATGATACTTTTTTTTATTAGAGGGGTAAACACTTTTGACCTAGAGCTAGATGAAACCAATGAGGCTATAGTATGACTAAATTTGGACCTCACGAGACATCTAGATCCCCTTAAGCCATCCTATCACCTTAAATCGTAAATCAATTTCTTAAGGGGTCCCAATATGACAAATTTCTTAAAGGGATCAAAGAAGTTCTTAAAATTTGGTGAAGTTGCCCAAGGCAACTAAATTTAACAATAATAAGATTGTGCAAGATTATAATATGAATGAGATTTCATGATCTAGGTTGGTCAGTTGAAACAAGAGTGGATCTCAATCAACTATTCCACAAGAAAATGTTCTTCACTAACTTGCAAGTTCATTAAATATTCCAAATTCTAAACCCTAAACCCTAAACACTAAACCATTCATTTTGTCCTACTCAGGATCATAAAGTGAAATTTGATTGTCTTAGGAAAATCCACCATATTTTATTCCCTTTTGCCATGTAATTTTGTCCTAGGATCTTACTACATATATCCCCTTAAGTTATCATATTACCCTAAACCCTAAACTCTAAAGTCTAAACGCTAAACCCTAAAGCCATCATTTTTTCTTAGGCTCTTAATGAAATTTGGTTGCCTTAGGAAACTCCACCATATTTCATTCCCTTATTCCATGTAATTTTGTCTTAGGATCTTACTACATATATACCCTTAAGTTATCCTATTACCCTAAACCCTAAACTCTAAAGTCTAAACCCTAAACCCTAAAGCCATTATTTTTTCTTAGGCTCTTAATGAAATTTGGTTGCCTTAGGCAACACCACCAAATTGCATTCCCTTATGCCATGTAATTTTTTCCTAGGATCTTACTACATATATCCCCTTAAGTTATCCTAAATCCCTAAAACCTAAACTCTAAATTCTAAACCATAAACCCTAAAGCCATCATTTTTTCTTAGGCTCTTAATGAAATTTGGTTGCCTTAGGCATCTCCACCAAATTTCATTACCTTATGCCATGTAATTTTTTCCTAGGATCTTACTGCATGTAAATCCCCTTAAGCTATCCTATTACCCTAAACCCTAAACTCTAAATTCTAAACCCTAAACCCTAAAGCCATCATTTTTTCTTTAAATGCTCTTAATGAAATTTGGTTGCCTTTGGCAACTTCACCAAATTTTATTCACTTGAACCATGCCATTTTCTCCTAGGACCTTACTAGACTTAAATCCCCTTAAGCCATCCTATCACCCTAAATCGTAATTCAATTTTCTTAAGGGGTTCCAATATGACATTTCTTAAGGGGATCAAAGAAGTTCTTAAAATTTGGTGATCAAAGTTGCCCAAGGCCCAACCAAATTTAACAATAATAAGATCCTGCAAGACTATACAATATCAATAGTTAATTGTATTTTCACTCAAGTAACATGTGCCTTAGACATATAAATGAGGCTTACATATAATTTTATCATCCTATTTCAATTATTTAAGGTCATTTATATTCAATGGTTTAAAGGTATTTCCTAGACATGTATCTTACATCTTGAAATTACAAATCTAATGCAAGTTCACTCATATCTTAAAGATCACATGGATCCATTCAATAATATTCGCAATCCACCTCCACGCCATCCATCTCCAACACCTTCACCTCCACCTCCACCCACTCCACCTCGTAACCCCCCACCTCCACCACCTGAAATCAATGAACATGCTCTTTTGCAAGCATAAATCAATGCTTCTGCTAGAACCATCCAAGATCAAATCAACATTATTCAAAATGAAGAATGTGTCGCACCTCCTATGAGGATGTTCGCATCTAGGATGCAAACCCTTGTTGATGCTGTCACGGCTATGAATGGCATCATAGGTGAGCATCGACAATGGCTAGAGGAGAGGATAACTCCTAATTTTGAAAAGGAAAACACAAAGAAATGAAGATCTATACAGTAGAGAGCCATAATAGTTTATAAATTAAAACAATGATCTTAAATAGTTATGAATTTATAAATTTGGTGAACAATGGATATTTTGTGTGATGAATTTATAAATTTGGTTCCAAATGGATATTTTAGTGACATGAATTTATGATTTTGGTTCTAGATGGATATTTTTAGTGACATGGATTTAAGAATTTGGTGGAATTTATGAACTTATAATGAATAGTATATAATAGTATATATTTTATGACTATCTACTCAGATCATGATTTCTCCTCGCTGAAAATTTGTAATATATATGTGTGTGTGTGTGTTAGACATAAAATGAGAATTTGTGAATGTTTCCCAAGTTTATTGTTTAGTATGTATGTGCATGTATTAAAATTTGCATATATAGTTCTTAAATTTTGAAATTTTATGTATTACAGTTTAGTTTAATGATTTACAGTATGCATGCAAATTATGCATCATATTTTTATTTTAAAATGTACATGTACATACATTTAATTTTTAATTTTGTATGGACATGCTCTTGAGTTGAACAATCAATGTATATATATGTGCATTTCACTAAATATATGAGCTTAATATATGTTGCTCATCCTATTTAAATAAAATATATGATCTTAATATATGTATGCACATCCTACTTTGTATGATTTAATGCAGGTGCACATTTATATCAAGCATATCATGGATGATTTTAACATTGATGATATCATCAATCCACCACCTCACCTACGCCTTTATTCACCTCCACCCCCGTGATGCCAATTCTAGCACCTATGGAACCGATGAGGCTTGCTTAAGAGCATGAATAAATGATCAAGATGCATCTCCAAAATCAAATCAATGTTATACGTGAGTCAAGTACTGATTCCTCTCCACATGTGAGACATATTTTGCATCCGCGAATGCAAAAACATTGTTGATTCCATTAGGATGATCGACTCGAGTATTTAATTCGTGATTTACTTGAATCCATTGTACCATCTCAAGATCCTTCTCTTTGCAATGCATCTATGATTGCCTCATGCCTTCCATAGAAATTCACCATAGCAATTTTTTTGAATGTCTTCCATGATACCGCTCTAGTTTTATAAATGTTGCCACCACCAAATGTGAATAATGCATAATCTTTTTATGTGTTTCATAGTCTTCGAATGCAGGTAGACCATTCTTTCTTCTCAAGTATTTTCGTAACCAAGTGCCAACAACCACCACTAATCCTATTGGAAAACATGTTCAAAAACCATCATCAAATAACTTCTCAAAATTTACTTAAGGGGATCAAAGACTTGTTCTAAAAAATTGCTTAAGGGGATCTAAAACTTGTTATCAAAATTTGCTTAAGGAGGTGTCTTAAGGGGATCACCGTACCTGTTGAATAATGAAATCCATCATCATCTTCTCGAGGTGTTAACAACTTATGTTTAGTTTCCACACAACGAGCCAACCAATATTCTATTTGCTCTTCATTCCCCTCAGGTGCAATAACTACATACACATGTCCTGCCAACAATATTCGATTTAATAACTTGTGCATATCCATATAACTAATTTAGTATTAAAAAAATAACTTAATAAAGAAAAAGAAAAATTAAATAAATTAAATTAAAAATTACCTCTTTGTACAAGGTCTAAACACGATCATAATCTTCGATGCAAATAATTGATCATTTTCTTCAATAGTTCTTTCATATTGATTATGTTTTCATTGTGTGTCAACAATTCAAGCCCCACTGCTCAACCCATTCTCAGATTTTCACAAGCCTCAATCTCTTTGAGATACAAAATGAAAAACGTGTAAGCCCCTTTCGTCCAAATAGTCCATGTTTGTTGTCGCGACCTCTAAATGAATGCCATTTAGTAGATCCACTAATTGTCTCACAATCAACTCTAGATACAATGTTCTCTTCTTCCACCAACCAAAAGAATCGATGAACTGTAGAGTAATCACTCAAACTAGGTGCAGATAATCTTCTATTACACCAATCCACAATCTCATGTGCATTTTTAAATTTTATTGAATCCTTGAATTTTAATTGTTCTTGAGCAAGAATTCTTTTGACACATGCACCAGCTCCATCATGTTCTCCTTTACCATGCTCAGCTTCAGAAAAACTCCATATATGTTGGACATTAAGTTCCTTGCGAACCCTACTTAACCAATAGAACATTCTAGCATTTTTGAACTGCCCCATATAATTATCTGACCATATGAGGTGTTCTTTCATATGGATTCCTCTTTGTCTTAAATTTCTATAAAATATACTAAACAATATTGAACAAACTCTGATGAGTGTAACCGATTGTCACTCAAATAAAAATGATACTCCCTCAAAACTTTTCTATCATCCTCGGTGCTATCATCTGCATGTCTATAAACAATATGGACAAACATAGCTACTTGCACTGAATTATAATATTGAGATTGAATTTCCTCTTGCAGATTGAGAGTATAATTCTCCGCAAAAGCAACCACTAAAAGTATAGTACCAATTGGAAATGTGTTTCTACATGCACAAAATTGGCCATCAAGCCATCGAGCATGTTTAGAGTGCATAACATATTTTGGTACAATTTTATTATTAAATTCACTCATAAATGCATGCACACTAACTTTTTCAGTAACTAAATCACAACGCTTTCCTATTTTTCCATCTTTTAAAGAATAGTGAACATTCCTAAATCTTTTGACGTCTACTAATTGTTTTCCAAAATCATGATCAACACTTTCATGCAAACAAATTCTTAAAAATGAAAGATTTCCGCAGTTAATGCATTGTCCAGAAATACAAGAACTTAAATAAAATAATTTATCATTAGATTTTTCACAAAACAAACCTGAAATAAACTCTCTTATTGCTTTAGGTGGCATATCAATACCACAATCTTGTATAATCATGTTAGTATGCAAGGTACAACGTATATATCGAAAAAAATCATAAAAATAACGAAATTGAACATGTATTTTACAACAACAAGATATTTGTTGCTTATTAATTTTTACATACCAGGGTTTACATTTTTCAAAAGACCTTTGACTTATTTTAATATTACCAGGTAACATTGAATTGCTACAAAATTTTCTATAAAATTCAGCTTGTGTTGTATCTAATAGGTGTTTTGGGTGAGGATCGCGAACTTTAGACCTCACCCCTAATTTTAAAACATCTCTAGCATTAGATAAACCCTAGTATTATCATGCCAATATTTTTCATCAAAGATTTAATTTCAACATTTAATTTTTATATCGCACTTAGTTGTCCACCTAAACTCCAACATTGATTGATAGGATCATTTTATGTACTTTCTCTTCTTTGCCACTATAGTAATGTTTTAGGATGCATTTTAAAAACTTCACTAATAGTGCTTACCATTCTTTTATTCAAAGTTGTTTTATTAACTATAGCATTAGTTATAGCTCTTCTTGCTGCTTTTTTATCTTTAGATAGACTATTTTTCCCAATAGATTGAATGGCACTAACAATAGTAGACATACCATGTTTTAATGATTGATCTTTTCTTTTTGGTTTAACATAGAAGCCTAACCTTTTCATTACTTTCCTCATTTTTTGCATTCTCATAAATTGTATCATTAGTTGACATTGAAATGCAATTTTTTTACGATAAAAGAATTTGGTGTATATTCTATTCGCATGTGTTCTTATTTGCCTCCAAGAAATTTGACCAGGAAGATTATCGAAAACACCACTTCCAATTTTGAAAAAAGTATTTTCATTAAATTTAACATCACATTCTAGATTTTCATCTTCATTTCTTTATTTTCATTTTATTTCATCTTCATTTTCATCAACAAAATATTTTCATTTTCATTTTCATCAACAAATGGTTTTCTATTTTCATTTTCTTTATCTTCATTTTCATTTTCATCAACAAAACGGTTTTCATTTTCATCAAAAATATAAGTTTCATTTTCATTTTCAAGAAAATGATCATTTTGATTTTCATTTGCAAATAAAAGATTTTTCTTTTTTTGTTTTCGGGCAATAAATTCTATAAAAGTTTCATCTCTCTAAATATAGTCAATGTCAACATCATTATATCCAACATCTTGTAAAACTTCTACATACAAATTTACCATTTCACTAACATGTGGATTTGAAGACGTACCTGGATTTGTGCATATTGAAACATTCTCCTTAACATTCAAAGAGGGATTTGAAGACATAGTAGGACTTGTTTTTATAATCATATTCTTCTCCAAATTGACTCCTTGCAAATTAGCTTCATCTACAACTATGGTATCTTCAATGTTTTCATCTTCAATAGTTGTTGAATTGGTTGCTCCACGATCATTCATTGATTCCATTCTCATTCTTCTTTCTCTTTGTCTTTGTCTCTATTTTTCTCTATTTGCTTCAACTTCTTGAGGAGTCAATGTCTTTCTTCTCTTATTACGAGTTTTATCTCCCATAAATATAAAATTCTCAAGCACAAATGAATGTTAATAGTGAAATACTTCAAAATATTCAATCCAAATTGGAAGTTGAATACCTATTAGGACAAAATTCTTCCTCTTGTGTTCCTCAAAACAAGTAGAAAACTACTACAATTCCACTTTAAAAATTGTTTTCTTCATGCTTCCTTTGAAAAATTCAATCCATATTGCAAATTGAAACCTTTTGTTCCTCCAAACAAGCACAAAAATAACACAATTTCACTTCAAAAATGGTGTAGATGATGCTCCCTTTGATAAAATAAACCAAAAATCAAATTCACCACTTGTAAATACAATAACTTATGAAAAATAATTCATTTTTAGTGCTCTCGGTCGTACATATAAAGTTGCAAAGTTGCAGACTTCACAATAATTTTGCACAGTGTATTTAAATAAAATAAATGGGATCCTGTTTATAAAACAAGATCCCGCTTACTATAAAACGGGATCCCAATTATAAAACAGGATCCCGTTTATTAATAATCAGGATCTTATTCACTGACATTGAATGTCAGAGCCGTTGTAAAGGTAATGGGATCTCGTTTATGAAACGGGAGCCCGTTCCATTTACAATGGTCCGAATACTGTCAGATGGGAATGAGATCCCGATTATAGTATGGGATCCCATTTATTAATAAATGGGATCCCGTTTTATAATCGGAATCCCATTTTTTTAAATTTGAATTTTGTTTTGCATCATGGGTGGGTTTTTGCCAAGATTTTTGGTTCGGGAAAAGCATTGGAAGTCTGAACCTAGGCCTTCAACCTGGTTTGACCTGCAAGTTGAAGGCCCTAACAATTTCAAAGAAAAATACCGACTTTGGACATATGGCTGACGATCTTTTTTGTAGAATTTTCTGACGAAATTAAAACCCATTTTAGATGAAACAATGCAGATTCTAAATATGTAATTTGTTTTGCAATTGAATTATTTTTTCTATTTTTCAATTAATTTCTAATAAAATTGGTCCATAAACTTTAAATATTAGAGTTTTTACTATTTTAATAACTTTTGATCAACATAACATTTTGACAAACGGATTGCACGAGAGCAAACTTTAGACAATTCTTTTCAATTTAAAAAAAAATAAAATAAAAAATGATAAGTTTAGGTCATCTTATGCATGTTGTACATGACGATTTTTCAAAATGACAAATCTTCCTAATAAAAAAATTAACCAAAAAAAAAATATTTAACAAAAAATTACAAAAAAATATCAAGAATAAGCTTCAGTGAGTCATAAAAATTTTCCCAAAAAGATTTAGAAAAATACGATAATTTAAGTCAAAATATGGATGTCGTACATGTGCATGGTATGGTTAAAAAAAATGACTTTTAAACAGTGGTTTTTAGAAATGCCGATTAAAACTCAATTTGTACAATCTGGGTATTGAAATAAATTACATATTTGGAAACTAGACTCTGAGCACTACATTTTATGATCAGTGACTTTTTTAAAGATTTCATCTCTAAGTGCTTCAAATTTTAAGTTTAAATGTGTCAAATACTGAAAATCAGGGAAAACACTTCCACTTTTTGGCCAAAAAGTGAACTCAACTTCTTGCACACACCCATAGCAAGTATGTTGAAATTTTAAGTGGGGGGCATATTGTCCCCCATTCATTGTTTTCATTGTCCCTTCCTAGTGATGATAACGTACATCTCCTAGAAAGTGCAAACTTTTTATTCTAAGTGTGGTTTTCTTTATCTTTGTGATGTGTCTTCCTTGTGGTGATATTATACTTGATGTCCTTCAAGATTGTGACCTTTCTTGGCATATGCCATTCCTCTTAGTGGTGATGCTACAGATTGCATTCCTTAAGTTGTGAATCTTTTTTTCCTCAACTAGTCCTCTCTTGGAGACATTAAGCACAATGTTCCCTAAGTAGAGACATTACATGCATTAGGAAAAACCCCTTTTGAATATACATTACATGCATTAAGCAAAACCCATTTTGAACATACCTTATCTCATTTTCATTTTATTCATGAGTTTCTAGCATAACGAAGCTTTCTAGCCTTATGGAGCTCCGAAGTTCATGTTGTGTGGCACCTTATTAAATTTATCAAGAGGTATAACTTTTGGTATGGTTGTACATATGGGAGCCTATAGACTTGGCATGACTTTCCCATCATCCACTTGTTTGCTTGTGTGGGTGTATACCAACCATGTTTGTGTGTCTCACTTTCTGGGGCTCGCATAGTGGACAGTGAAATTCACTAGCCCTTCTGAGCGTAGTTTTCATGGCCATGGAGTATAACACAACTTGCTTTCCTGTGGAGCCATGTGTTTCATAAGTGATTTTACATCCTTATGAGTGTATTTGATGGATGTGGCATAATACAACTTGTTAGTCCATCTTCCTTTCCTCTTCGCATTAACTTTAACATTGTATGTTTGTGTATCTTGTCTTGTTGTTGCATATCATACCTTCATGTGTGTCCCTTTGTGCTTATGTTGGTTTGCCATCGGATCTTGGATCCTGAGGGCTTGCGCAAACTCCTTGATATTTTTCATCCTATTTCATCGACATTCATACACTTGGACCCCTCTTGACACTTATTTGTCTACTTTACTATGCGTTTGAGTGCAATTTCATCCTCTCACTAAAGTGGGGGCTAAATGTAGTGTAAAAAAATGTACTCCTTTATGTTTTCATACTTTGTTTGGGTCCCTTCAATTAAATTGGACTTAATTATGACTTAATAAGCCCTCTTTTACATCTACAAGCCTAATAAATTACATTTTTCGAAGGGGAAACCCGACAACATTTAATGCCAACACATAAGTAATTACCTTGTGCAATGTATGTTCCAAGAATAAGGACCTGGGACTCATTCACCCATGGGTCCTCCCTAAGTATTTGGAACCAAATTTAAAATATGTTTTTGGTGGTATTTTAAGGTCCCCAAATTTCCATACAAAACATAACACAAGCACATTATAACGTGCTCGCATTATGTCTTGTTTTGGGAATCCCCAAGCCTTAGGCTTGGATTTGCTTTGGATTTCCAACCCAAAGGCTTGGAGTGCCTTCCCAACCCCCAAAGATGTTTTTTTGCATATTCTACAAAATTTGACATTATCTCATTTGTGGCAATCGTAAAATTTTCATGTGTTTCAAGGTCGAGTAAATCAAACAATTGGGTAATGTTAGGCTCTTTCTTAGCTATTTAGTGATGTAATTTTTTTCACATTTTGACAATGTTAAGGCTTTCATCTTTAATTTCTTTTGTTTGTGTCTTTTTTTTGTCAAAACTAGTGTTTGGTATTTTTTACTTTATTTTTTAATCATCCATTGAAATTTAAAATAAATTGCATTTTTTAAAACTACACTCCATTCTACACATATTCAAAAGAAAATATTGATTTTCAATTAGTTTTGAAAAATTATAGGGGTAGCACGACCAAAATTCTATTTTTCAAGATGTGTCCACTTTTCAAAGTAGTAAAAAATCAAATATTCATTAAAAATTTATCAAAGGAATTGGGCATAAACATCTTTCTAGCTAATTTATCACCAAAGCGATTTTAAAAATACCAAAAAAAGTTAACTTTTTGAGGGAGCCACAAAAAAGGCTATGTTATGTTTTTTTTGACAAAAACAACACCGATTTCTAAGGCTCCCTTTTTTGAACCCCTCAATCTCTACCATTTTAAAAAAAAAATAGTAGTTTAGAAAGTAGACTCAAAGCAATATGACCCTTGTTTTTATTGCATCTTAAAATTTTGAGTGTAACTATCCTCAATTTCTCATTCAAGGTTAATATTTCCCGATTTCAAAAAAAAAAGTGGTCACTTAAGACCCCTTTTTGGCCCCCATCTTTCTGCACTTACCCCATACTAAAAAACAAAATCTCATAAATGGTATATCTTTACTTGACAATGAAGTGGCCTTTAATTCTCATTTTTCTTATGATAGCTTATTATTCATTGTAAACTCTCAAGAAGAACTTAATAACACCCTTGATGTCTTGGACCTATTTTGTTTAGCAACAAGATCTCAACTCTCTTTTAATAAAATTGAATTTTGCATGAATTCAACTGATTAGCCACCTCCTTGGGTTCCCCATAATGGAAATTCAACAATCATGGTGTTATTTCAAGATACCTTTGTTACATTGGTGGTTGTCGTTGCACCAAAAGATCAAATTGTTAATTCCCGATACAACCGCTAGATTTATACAAGATCCACATGAGGCGGTTAAGCCATGTCATGAACCCAAGTGTTGTGTTGCACAAGGAAGACCAAGGGACATGCTACATACTACTCCTCCTTATAGAGAGTTACCATGAATTATTCAGCAAACGGTCACTAACTAAAAACATAGGTGAAAAGAGATACAAAATTTTTCTTTAAATATGGAACATGATACTACATAATTGTTACCAATTAGATACAACAAAAACATCTGTAAATACTTTTCCAACTAAAAAGATTAACTTCATTTAATTTTTTCCTTTCAATTCAATGTTTTCATTTAAAGTATGTTATAAACAATAACTTAAAGAGAGTAAGGTCGGATATCCTTAGTTGGATTTATTTGTCTTCCAAGACTCAGCATGTCATCTGCAAGAGGGAGAGCATCACCTAGGTGCTTTACCTCCAACCATGGACTTAATCGGCCCTCACACATCTTCCTATCTGGAAGTGGCCTTGCCCTTCAATGAAGGGATTAGCCAGGAACCCTCTTAATTTTTCCACTTGAGCTTTAGTGTTGTGCCCTACTTAACTAATACCATCACACAACTATGGATACCTTCCAATTATGTACAACATCTCTGACTAGCTAAGTATCTGGGTCACAATGAACTGACAAACGTATGCAAAGGCAACTACACTCACTATGGCCATAGTATTTGTATCATGGATGCAATCACTATTAAAGTGAAGTTGTTTGTGTTGGCCCCATGATTTTTGTTGAACCAAAATATCAACTTGTTAATACCTAATACAACCACCAGAGTTGAAAAATCAATAGGAGGTGATTAAGCCATGTCACGAATCTCGAGGGCAACACTGACCATCTTCCAAAAATCTCCCCCTCAGCGTTACTCGAGGGGATTTGAACCCGATACCTTTCGCTCTTGATACCAATTGTTGTCCCCATGATTGTTGTTGCAGCAAAAGATCGACCTATTAATGCCTGATACAACCACCAGAGTTGGCAAATCCATAGGAGGAAATTAAGCCATGTCACAAATCCCAAGGGGAGTGTTGACCATCTGTCAACAGTTTGTTCACCCACCTTGCTCGACTTGGAAAACCTTTCCTGACCTAGAGTATATTGGAACTATTGTTGCACCCAATGAATAAATACAAAGAACTTTTAATATGACAAAACTTGTGTTACCAAACATAACTCAACTGAGTTGTTGAGGCATTAGACCATTCTCGAACCCCTGCATTACTTAGTGTAACTAACAAGTCTTGGCAACTGTCGCCAGTTCAAATCCTTAATTACTAAGTCAGTAATAACTAGACTAAATTACTTTTCTGACTTGAATACCCACGTTACATTCTTGTAACTACTTGGGTCTTGGAAAATACTACTTACTCAAGTATATATCATTAACCACGAGAATGTTTGATCTCCTACTTATACACATTTAGTTATTATTGATGACTTACTATTAATGACTAGTTCCACTTAGTCACAACTGAAAGAATTGACAAACGTTCAACATATATAGTAATAAATATTAAACTTAAGTTGAAGATGCCTTCTCTTGAGAGCATCTTCTCTTGAAATATAACTTTAAACTAATCTTGACATAGAACAATCAATTCTAGACCTTCTTGGTCATATTATAGAATAAATAATACATAGTCAAAGTCTATAAAGTAATGGTTTGTTCTCTAGTAAGAGTATAAATTTCTTTTGATCTAGGGTATACTCGAACTAATTGTCCCACCCAACAAACAATTTCAATAGGTTCATAGCACAACATGACTTGTTTTTCTATTATAATTCAATTGGATTTACAAAAGGATGGACCTTTCCTACCCCCCATGTTACTTGGTGTAACTCTCAGGTCTTGACACCTACCATTGGTTCAAGGACCCAAGATGCAAGGGTTTCTTTCCCTATATTGGTTACTTGGAATTTCATTATCGAAACTACCATCATGACCTAACTGGCCACAAATTATAAATAACTCCCTTATCAACAAGACCTCTACTAGTGATGTGGTACTTAATATGAAAACCTAGAAGGTTTTGGATACTTTAATAGGATATCATTTTCTTTCCAAAACCAAATGGGTCATAGCACACTTTTCAAAATATAACATGATTATATCCATCACCCCTTTAGACAATCTTTTGTCCTTGGCTCCTACATGAGCTTAGTTGTTTATACTCTTATTTTCTCATTTCCAAGTAATCAAGTATGGTTCACCATTCAACAAGAGTCCAAGGTTCGTTAAGGTTTTACCATGGTTGCTTTTTAGGGTTTCATATAAGAAACCTTTGTATTTAAATATAGGTTCAAAGATAGAAAAATGAAAAGCCTTTTCTTTTGTGAATGAAGAGAATCTCTTAATAAACAAAGATACATTATCTACCTCAAATAAAACTTAAGGTGTCCAAACTTTCCAAACAATCCAAAAAGATTCCTACTCCATAAGCATGGTTTAGATAAGTTCAAAAAGAAACATGAATGCAAATAATGAAGGTCAATTTTCCTCCATCATTGGGTTCTGCAACCCATTAAACACTAATCTACTCAAGGAATTCTCTTGAATGAAAGAAGTAAACTAGAATAAAAATTGTAGAATCTTAAAGGAGCTTGTCTTTCAAGAAAGAATCATAAAACCTTGGTTTAGCCAATGACAAAGAGTCTTACATAAATTAATAAGTTAATGGTTCTTGCTCATCTGAATCTCATGAATAGTCTTTTATAGTTCAGTTCCAAGAAACATGAAGAAAACCAGAAGCATAAAATACTTGCTTGCAACTAGATTCCTAGAGTCAAAAAGTTGATATTTGCTTGTTTGAGGAAGACTCTACAGGATAGTACTTTCCTATGCAATATTAGCATAAATTAGTAATGGTAGCATGAACAACCATGTCATTTTTGGCTTGCACAAGTCATCTCACACTATCCACCCTTCTCCCGGTATTTACTTGTCTTTCAAAGACTCACTGGCTCATTGATATTCCACAATCAATTCACCCTCTCACTAACTGTGGAAACACATTACTATCATTAACCAAAATTTTAGCTTAGAACTGCGTAAGGGTTCCACTTCTACTATCATTTTATTTGATATCTCACTCACTCAAAGTAACCTTTAGGTTCCTTGTTCTTCAAGAACAAAACTACTACTTAAAATACTATATCTCTCCTTCTATTAGCCTCCCTCGATTCCAATACCTGAATTAGTTTTCCAAGATCCAAAAGTGTATATGCCACAAGATTGTCGAGAATGAGTTAGAGATATAGATATCACGTGGTTGCTTCTTCCAAAATGATGGGTAATGAAGGGGAAATACTCACAGTCTTGCATGATTTCAAAAACATTTGAAGTTTTATTAAAACTTTCGACACTTACAGGATAATACATCGCGGCCTTAAGGTTTGCTAAAATACATTTAGCAATGATACATTTATATGTCATATCAAGCTTCTCATAACAATTGAGCCCAACAAGAAAATACTATGCTCCTCTATAAAAATAAGAATTGAGTCAAAATAATAGATTCAATGGCTAGTTAGTCATTTTAAAATTATCACAAAATATTTGCACATATAATTGGTGAATCATTCAACAATTTAGGGTTACTAACATAGTCATGCAAGATTGACAATGTAGATCTTTACATTGTCTCATGGTGTATTCTCCCCACAATCCAGATTCAAATATGTTCATCATGATCAACATCCTTTTGTATTAAATATTAGTAAACATCAAGTAATAGTGTTATAAAACAATGCACAATACCTATATGGATGCATATATATACATGTGTCATTTCAAACAAAATAAGCCTATGTAAGTGTATATTTATTTATACGTACATGAATGTATATGTATGTATTTCAATGTGTGTCATCACCTCCAAACACACTTATACGTCCATTTATGCGTGCAATTTCTTACCCATTCACACACATTACATATATTCATATATATATATATAGTTGTACTTACCTGTATATAAATGCAAAGAGTTATTAACCCTATATAAGCCATACCAACACAATGGAAAAAGAAGACTCAATAGTCTAAGGTTAACTTACCTCACGCATACTAGATACATCCCTAGACTTATTATGCTTACCAAAACAATACTAGACCAAAGTTAAGCTCAAATGGCATTACTAGAGGATTCACAAGTTTTCCCTTCTCCCGGGTGATACTCCCCCTCTTTTTCTCTAGAGGTGGTTGGATCACTCCTACAAGCTCACTCAAGAAACAAACAAGTAGTTAGCCTAGAAACATTATAGCACGATCATCTCTTTGCATTTTTCATTAATCATTTGCTTTAAAGAAATAAAATCATCTCATCATATTTCATCACATTCATGACATCAATAATCATCAACATTCCATTTAAATGCAGTAACAGATCTTTGCACAAATCCATCCTAATATACAACTTCCAAGGTTTCAAAATCTCATGATTCATCACATTAATTACCATAAAGTGAAAAATAATTTAGGTATCTAGGGTGGGGTGTAACAGGAAAAACCATCTTGCAACAATCCCCCCCAGTGCAAGTGAAGAGTTCAAACTTGTGACCTTGGCTCTAATACCAATTGTTACATTGGTGGTTATCGTTGCACCAAAAGATTGACTTGTTAATTCCCAATACAATCACTAGATTTATACAAGATCCACAAGAGGCAGTTAAGCCATGTCACAAACTCAAGTGCCATGCTACACAAGGAAGACCAAGGGACACACCATATTGGAACAACCTTGGCATCCCCTTTGGGATCGAGGTTTCATTATCTAAAATATATGGAAATGGTTCATCAATAATTTAAAAAGAAAGCTTGAACTTTAGTCAAACTTATTTCTTTCAATGGCTGGTTGCATTCAAATTGCCAATAAAATCCTCATAGCTAGTCATGTTTACATCTCATCATGTTGGCTTCCTTGAAAAAAATTATAATCAACTAACTCAATTAATTAGAGGGTTTCTTTGGGGAAAATGGAACAAAAAAAAAGGTGATCCAATTACTTCATGGATTTATTACATTCAACCAAAACATAAAGGGGGTTCAGGAGTGATTGATCCCCTTAACAAGGGATTTATTGCATTCAAATTTCCAACAAAATCCTCATAGCTAGTCATGTTTACATCTCATTATGTTGAATTCCTTTAAAAAAAATTATAATTAACTAACTCAATTAATTAGAGGGTTTCTTTAGGGAAAATGGAACAACAAAAATGTTATCCAATTACTTTATGGATTTATTACATTCAACCAAAACACAAAGGGGGTTTAGGAGTGATTGATCCCCTCAACAAGGGATCTACCTCATAGCTAAATAGATTACTAGATCTCTTCATGGAGTTGCACCATGGAAGTCTCTTATTAGGCACAAAATTACCACCACTAAAGCCAATAATGCTTGGAAAGAGGTTGGGTGGAAAGATAAAATTCTTATAGAAAAATACTTCAACCCTCAAGCCTCTAGAAAAATTTTAAGCATATCAAAAGTATGGAAACTTGTATCTCCTCTTCTTGAATGGAAAGAGAAAGATCTTAGTCATGGAATGTTTTTTTCTAATTCACCTATTTATTGGAATAGATTGATATGTGTTCATGAGCAGCCTCTTGCTACTAATGCTCAATTGCATAGAAATATCTTATTCAAAAAAGGCATCACGAGATTTAGGGACATCTGGGAGTTCACCTCATTATCTTGGACAAGCATGAATTTAAATTGTCCAATGCTCTTATCAATGACATTTACAAGATGCAAGATGTTGTTCCTTTAACTCTTCAATTAAAACTTTATATTCCCCTTTCTTGCAAATTTTTTGAAGATTGGAGGTGGTTTCCATGCTATAACATTGAAATTTTCCCTCTCAAACTAATTTACCTTAAAATCTTCCCTCTAATCCAAATACAACTAAGACTAAATTTGAAATGGAAAGTGAATTGGTTTGAGGCTCAATGGTTTAGCTTAAGCTTTGTTGTGTGGAAATCAAAAGTTGAGACTGACGCTCAATTTCTTGCATGGAAGATTATTCATTATAAAATTGTTATGGGAGAACCTTGTTGGAATACTCAAGATCATTGATAGGGGGGGTGAATCAGTGATCTACAAAAACAAAGCAATTAAAACAACTTTAACTCTTGAGAAGAACAAACTTTAATGGAAATACACAAGGATCACCATGACATGAGTTAAAGTGGAAAACCCTAAAATGGAAAAACCACTATGTGAGTTGGTTGGGTTTGAAGAACCAATCCAATCCTCACAAATTGTTCACTATTAGGTCTCATTGACCAAATTCTCACTAAATACAATATACTTAGGAGCACCAACTCCTCATGGCAATCAAGAGAACCAACTCTAATGATAAACTAGGAGCACCAATTCCAAATAAAGAACAAGAGCACCAACTTCAATGATAAATATGAAGGACAAAATATAGAGTACTACTCTGTTTACAATATGCACCAAATCATCCACTTCACTAGTTACATACACAAACATTCAACACTTATCCCTCCTTGCATATATAAATGATAACTTCTTTTACAAGACTCCCCTTATCTCATCTAATACAAACAAGATGTAAACTAATGTAGACATGAATAAGAAACCCTCAACCTCTGCACACATCTTGATAGTAAAATTTTTGAATGAACAAGAAGATGACACGCAATTAATTTTTCATAATCATTTATCTTATCATAATGATGAACCTTAAACAAGGTTAGACTTCAATCATATGGACATCTGCACATTCTCTGCACACACCTTGACTTCAAACCAAACTCCATATATCTATTATGACATTCAAACTTAGACACCCCACATTGACAATTACACAATCAGAGCACTATTAAACAAACTTTCACACTATCCTTACATTCAATTAAGCTTTAGTCACCAGTGATCATGTTCAAAACACACTAATTTGCACAAAGAGAAGGTACACTCCATGAATACAATCATAAACCCTTTTATATTCTATTACTCATGACTTTATCTCTATGCATTAACATAGGAAAAACATGATACCATCATCTTCAGAAACCTGTCACGGAACCTAGACCACACCTATCTATGCAAAAGGTAATACATTTCTTAAATGTTGTCATACAGAGGCACACATAAGCTTTTCATGCTTTGTTATTTAAAAAACCTCTCCTTATACATTATCTTGGAAAAACCATGGCATCATGATCTTCAAATAACTCTCACAGATTTATGGCCTCCATCAGAAAAACATTTGATGCACTTCCTTCACTCATAATACCATTGATGTCTCAAGTAGTTACCAAACTGTGTAACTAAAACAAGGTCATCGACACTCGAATTCTTTTCAAATGAAAAGCCTCAGGAAGTAACTATTATTCAAGTTTAAAACATAACCTTTGATATTCAAAGCCGACCAATTCTCCAATCAAATGATGATCACTGATCTTACTTTAAGCTGTAGAATTTTTCTTTTACCTGTCAAGCTAGTTAGGGGTTGGTTGCCATACGAGGGTGACCCCCTTAAGTGGTCACTTAAGTGATCCTCAACTGGTGATACCAAGTCATGAAGCAAATATAACATAAAGTAAACTTGTTTTGATGGTCTTCATAAAACATATACCCTAGGTATTTAGGGCTTTTAGAGTAAAGAATAGTCTTAGGGTTTTAGACATGACGTATAGAAATCCACTAATCAAAACCCTAAAAGAAGATTACCACCACATTATTTACCCTTCTATATACCTTTGAAACAAATGATCAAAAATGAAAACAAAGCCAACCTTTTGAAAGATGATAAACAATAACAACCCCACTAAGAGAGGTCTTAAAAAAAATCTCTCTCCATATCACTGCCTCTTTCACTAAATACCTTTGAATGATCCCTTTGTCATGAAGCAACTCTCTGAATGATCAATTACAAGTACTTTTTCATGAAGCAACTTTGATAAACTTTTGCAACAATACCATGTGAACAAGCTTGCGTCAACTTGCATCATCACCATGTGAACAAGCTTGCACCAACAATTACTTTTTCATGTAGCATCATGAAACAACTCTTTCATAAAGATGAAAATGGAATGATCAACTCTATCATAAAGATGAAAACAAACAACATATACACCTTTTGCATCACAACTGACCTTTGACACTCTTTTGCATCACCACTGTGAAGTGAAGGTTTGCATCAACACAATGAAAAGAAGTAACAAGAATAAGTACCTTTGCATATTGCATCAATACCAATGAAAAATCAACTATGCATTTATCAACTTTGCATCAACATCAATGACCAATGACAAATCAACCACCAAACACCATGGAATCACGAAATGAATGAACAAGCATCTTCACTATGCTTTGACACCTTTACCATGTTCTAACATCTCTGACTAGACAAGCACCTTTACTATTGTTGCATCATCAACATGAAATGGCATCAACAACATGAAATGAATGACTGTTGACATCAATGACAAACATCAACAAACCCCTCTCCTTTCTCCTCACTCATTCCACCAAATGTCCTTTCTATCACAAGTTGGAAACAATTAAACATACTTTTTGGACATGCAAGCATACTCAACAAATTTAGCAAAGAATTATGACCATTATTCCTACCATATTTAATAGAAAATTGAAATGGAAATCAACTCTTTTAGGGTTGCATTGTTTAAGAGATATAATTTCAAATTCTTTTTGTCAATCTATCTTTCTTGATATTTAGATGCTTCGATGTAAAGCTATTTTTTCTAATGCTTTTCCTTCTATGGAAGTGATTATGAATGGTATTTTATCTAATAAATGTTGTAGCAATCTACTCTTGCTAAAACCTTGAAGGAGATAACCAGTATCAATTCACAAGTTACAAGTTTCTAAAGTGCAGTCCTAACTAGCAGCTATTGCTAAAAATCAAAATGGGTCTTTATTTCCAATGTTTAATATCATTATGGAAGAGTAGGCGATATGTACTCTTTTAGAAGTCATTTTTTTTAGATTTGTTATGTGTAATCTGCTCTAGAAATGTTTCTTGCAACCTTAAAGCTGATTTATTCTTCATTGTAATACTTAATTATATTTGATTCTAGTCTTAATCGTTACTTTCAGACTAATAGACTTGAAAATGCCTCCTTCAAAATTTTATTTTCTATTTATTAATATAAATAAATAAAAAATATATACATTTTTCCAAAAAAAACAAAAAACTTACATAACACTCGGCCAGTGATGCATTCATACCAGTCCATTCCATGGTGACTTGCTGATGATGCATTCCATACCAGTCCATTCCACGCAAGCCCACTTTTAAACTCTCGAGTTTCATTGGAGTACACTGAGTAAAAATATGTTACTTATTTGATTTTGTGGCCTGTAGAATATTGATTTAGAATTTTTGCATGTACATATTTGTTACATTCTGCGATGTTCATTACCTTGAAATAATCAAGGCCTCTCTCCCTCTATTTGTCTACAACTAGCTTGTCGATAATCACAATAAACATTTGTTATTTCCCAACTGATACACCCACAAGAATATCAGCACAAGCACAGAGAAGCTTGAAACAATGAACAAATAACCTCATGCCGACACCAACATCAACAGAGGAATAGCTCATGCCAATTTCCGCCATGAAATGTTAGTAAATGATTGATATATGATTACCATAATATCTACATTTCATCTCCTTTTCATACTATGCATTGCAGCTACTTGCAGTGGACTTCTTTCTTTTCAGTGTGTTGAGTTATGATATTAATATCAAAATTCAAATGTGTAGTTTTAAACTAAATTCTGTTAATTTCTTATAACCCAACAACAGATTAATTGCACAATAAATTCATGGAAAAGAAATCTGATTTATAACAATTAATACACTGGATTAAATAACAACTAATAACAACGGAAGCAAAAATAACATGAAGCCAATCACAAATAGACAATAACACAAATTTACCCAGGAAACCCCAATGCGGGGAAAAACCTGCAAATGTTGGATCTTCTATTCAGCCTAACAGCAAACTTTTCTTTCAAAAATACAATATAAGTTTGCTACAACAATCTTACTTTTATAGAGCCTAGCTGCTTTACTTAGCGTGCAAGGAAAGAATCTTTCCTTGCTTTCTTTGGCTTTAATTACACATAAAATCACTCTTGGACTTATCTTATCCTCACAAACTCGGAAACATTCTATTAAAGAATAAAAATCTTGTTGTTGCTAAAAATCCAACTCGAATTGATTTAAAGCATATCTAATCTTGAGTTGCTTTAAAGAAAATCCATATCCCACTTTTCGAGCTACAAAAATCAACACTCCCTCTTAGTGAGGAAGGTGTTCTGCACCACACCCAACTTGTCCCTGAAGAATTCAAACTTTCTCTTCATCAAGGCCTTCAAGTAGGGATATCCCAATTTGTTTGTCCATAGGAATGTAATGGAGTCACTCATCCCATTCTCCACACCGATGAAGTGATATTTGATATCAATGCTTTTGACTAGTCATGAAACACAAGATTCAAAGCGATTACTAACTTCGACATCACAAGAATGATCAGAGGGATCCAACTCGGGATCAAAGAGCCCGCCTAGAAGTTTCGGTCACGACATAGCCTCACATGTAGCCATATTATTGCCATATACTCGGCCTCTGCAGAACTCAGTGCAACTGACTTCTGTTTCCTACTGTACCAAGAGACTGCTCCTGATCCCAAACTGAAACTGCACCCTGAAGTGCTCTTTCGATCAGCTGTACTACCTGCCCAATCTGCATCAGTAAACCCCTTGAGCTTCACTCCATCCTGCTGAACATACTTCAGCCCATAATCAACTGTGCCTTGGAGATATCTCAAAACATGCTTCGCAGCTATCCAGTGCACACGTTTAGGTTCCACCATAAACTGACTGAGTGAGTTCACTGCAAAACAAATATCTGGCCTGGTGTTGACCAAATACATAAGAGAGCTTCTTATCAACTATTCAGAGTAAAAGCTCCGTCCACCGCTTCTCGACCGAAGCATCAATATTCTTCCAATTGGTCACAAGTGGTGTTGACATAGGCTTACAGTTTTCCATCTCGAATCGCTTCAAGATATCAATTAATTATTTCCCTTGTCCAAGGAAGATCCCTCCCTCTTTCTGCCACAACTCCAATCCTAGAAAGTAATGCATCAACCCCAAGTCCTTCATCTCAAACTCTCCTACAAGATCCCGCTTGCAGTGTGCTATGAGCTCCTCTGACCCTGCGAGAAATAGGTCATCAACATATAACAACAATATGAGAAGTTCGCCCTTCACCTGAACATAGTATAGGTTTAGATCCACCTCACTCTTGATGAATCCCACACTCTGCAAGTAACTATCAATACATGAATACCACACCCTCGGAGTGTGCTTGAGTCCATACAATGCTCTTTTCAACTTGCATACATGAGAATCCCTCTCATGTGCTTCAAACCTTTCCGCTACTCTATGTAAATCTCTTCCTCAATCACTCCATTGAGGAAGGCCGTTTTTACATCCATCTGGTGAATCCTCCAACCCATTTGTGCTGTTACAGAAATGATAGCTCTTATGAATGAGTACCTGGCTACTAGAGTGAAAGTCTCGTCATAGTCAATTCCTTCCTTCTAAGAAAACCCCTTAGCCACAAACCAGGCTTTGAAGTTCTCCAATAACGTTATCATCTCGAGCCCACCACACAAACTTATCTTTTGTTCTTGGTACCACCTCCCCACACACTATTTCCTTCATGATGGAAGAATACTCTTCCACCATGGCATCTCTCCACACTTGGTGCTTGGATGCCTCCTAAAAGCTGGAAGGCTCTACTTCAATTAATTCACTCATAAGTGCAACATAATCAGAATAACGTCTGGGGGATCTTCTTTGTCTGACTGAATCTTGAGGATCACCTACATATTCTTGAGCCTCTCTCAATGTTTGCTCAGCTGCCCTGTTTCTCCTCTTCTCACTAATAGGAATCTGAGGCTGAGGAATTATTTGTTCCTCTATTTGATCATCCTGCTTGTTCTGCTCTCCAGCTTGCGTGACTGAAGTTTGAGGAATTTGTGCTACCTCAACCGTGGGTGAGTGTTCCTCCTCATTCATCAAGTTGCTTGACTTCTGAAGAGCCCTTTCTTCCTCGAACTTCACATCTCTGCGAACCACTGTTTTCCTAAGAGTAGGAATGTAAACCCGATAAGCCTTAGAAGTTTCACTGTACCCAACAAGGATACCCTTCTCTGCAGTAGGTTCCAACTTGGTTCTCTTCTCAACAGGAATGTGACAATACACAAGGCATCCAAAGATGCGAATGTGCCCCAAATCTGGTTTCTTACCAGTGAATGCCTCTTCTGGAGTCAATTTTTCCAACACTTTGTGAGGGCTCCTATTCTGCAAATACACAGCTGTGTTGCAAGCTTCTGCCCATAAGAACCAAGGTAGATCCTGATCATGAAGCATGGCCTTGGCTGCTCCAACTATAGCCCTATTTTTCCATTCAGCAACCCCATTCTGTTGAGGGTTGTACGGAACTGTCAACTCTTTCTTGATAACTCTTCCCAAGCACAAAATCTTAAAGGCATTCGGGAGGTATACCTGGCCCACATTATCGTAGACCTCGCTATCTTGATTTCTTCCCCAGCTATTCTCCAATTTGTATCTTTAAGCTCTTTGAACCTATTGAAGACCCCATCTTTATTCTTCATGAAATATATCCACGCCTTCCTGAGAAATCATCAATGAAGGTAACATAATACTCATATCCATTCAAGGGATGTAGTTTAACATAGGGACCACACACATTTGAATGTGCCAAGATCCAAAATCCCTTCGGATCTAGTGTCATTGCTTGGAAAATTGGTCTTGGCATATTTCCCAAGAGCACAACCCTTGCACACCTCATGCTTTTCTTTCTTCATCTCAGGCAGCCCCGTCACTATTTCCTTAAGAATATTAAGTGCTCCATGGTGAAGGTGAGCCATCCTCCTATGCCACAATTCTCCTATCCCTTTATAGCTACTAACCAATGCATGTGCTGGCTCAAACTGTAACCGAAACAAGCTACCATGCCTGACTCCAATCACCTTTGCAACCTTAGAATCTTTGGGATGAATATAGACTTTTCCCCTCTCAAAGGTCACAATGTAACCCTTGTCTTCCAAAGTAGAAACCGAGATTAAATTCTTTGTCATGCCAGGGACATACAACACATCCTCCACCAACAAAGGTTTACCAGACTCCCTCTGAAACTTGACAGTGCCAATACTAGTTGCATGGTACTTGGCATTGTCTCTGAGCTCAATATAGAAATCCAACTTTTTCTCCTCCAACTTGGTGAAACATTCGATTCCTCGGCCATGTGGGCGAAGCCCCAATCACAATATACCCATACCCCTATTGCAATTGAACTTGAGAGACGTGCAATGAGTGAAAACTCATTCCTCAAATCGCGGATGCAACTCGGCCCACCTCAAGAGGCAGCAATTGTTTCTTCACTTGTCCTTATTTTCTTATTCTATACTGACTAGCTAGAAGTAAAAAAAGATGACCTGTTTCGATCTTTCTTCTTCCCATTCCTTGAAGAAGAACCTTCATTTGTTCTTTATTGGACTTCTTTCTCACCCTGTGTTTGCAAGAGTACATTTTCATCTTGACCCTTTCTTCATCTAATCTCCCTCGATGAGCACCTTCACGATTTCCTCCCAAACAAATCATCCCAAAAGTCTTGTCTAATTAGGTCGATCAGCCGACAACACACTTGACAAACACTTCCCAATGCTTTGAAAAACCATTCAAGGCTATATGCACCAACTCATCTTCTTTAATCATCTCTCCAATAGCAACAAGCTCATCCCTGACCTGTGTTAGCTTGGACAAGTAAGAGGTCACACTCTCACCTTTGGACATCTTGGTATTATGCAATTTGTCCTTGAGCATCATCTTATGACTCTGATAGTCACTCTGATAAAGTTTTGTGAGCATATCCCACATCTCCTTGGCAGTGTCTTTCCCCGATAAATGAGGAATTAAATGATCTCTTACTCCATCTAGGATAATCCTCTGAGCCTTGGCCTCTTTCACTTCATGTGAATCTAAGGCAATAGGATCATTTTTTGGTGGAGTCACTTCAGTACTGGCATAGATCCATAGCCTATTCTCCTTGAGAATAGATGTAATCCGAACCTTCCACTGCAAGAAGTTAGATGCACCCTCGAGCCTGTCCTCGTATCAAACACTAGTTGCCATAGCCACAAAAGAACTGGAGACAAAAATCTAATGACTTTTTTTCTTGAAATCTGTGTTACAAATCTTGGCTTCGTATTCAGAGTTTAGAGCTTTGATACCATGTTAATTTCTTATAACCCAGCAACAGATTAATTGCACAATAAATTCACAGAAAAGAAATTTGATTTATAACAATTAATACACTGGATTAAATAACAACTAATAACAGTGGAAGCAAAAATAACATGAAGCCAATCACAAATAGACAATAACACAAATTTACCCAGGAAACCCCAATGCGGGGAAAAACCTACAAATGCTGGATCTTCTATTTAGCCTAACAACAAACTTTTCTTTCAAAAATACAATATAAGTTTGCTACAGCAATCTTACTTTTATAGAGCCTAGCTGCTTTACTTAGCGTGCAAGGAAAGAATCTTTCCTTGCTTTCTTTGGCTTTAATTACACATAAAATCACTCTTGGACTTAACTTATCCTCACAAACTCAGAAACATTCTATTAAAGAATAAAAATCCTATTGTTGCTAAAAATCCAACTCGAATTGATTTAAAGCATATCTAATCTTGAGTTGCTTTAAAGCAAATCCATATCCCACTTTTCGAGCTACAAAAATCAAAAAATTCACTGATCCATAATTCATCAGTCAAAATTTATTAACAATTCATAAAGAGAAAACCTGAGGCTTGGTTAGTTAATATTTTTCTGTAGTAGTAACTTGGTGTAGTAAATAGATACACAGACATCTAGTCGAGAAAACTAGAAAGGGAAAATTTGGTTTTTTGCAATGCCTCAGTACTAATGTTGTTTTTACTGTGGAATTAGTCATGCATTCGTTGGTTATTGAATCAAGTAGTTATGCATTTAGCATTCATGTTAGAACTTTGAAGTTAGAACATCCATTTTGTGAAAATCTAACTTGTTGATGAGTTCATGAATGGAAAATATAAATGGGACTTGTTTTCCAAGTAGGAGTAAGTGGGTATTCTAGATGCTTACACAGTCTTGAGAAAAATTAAATTGGAGAATGCAAAAACAATATTGATATTTGTATATGGCTTGCTTGTAGTGATGGAGTCCATTTGGGCAACACAATTGATGCAACTAGATGGAGATGGGAAATGGGAAGAACTTGCAGATAGTGTTTTTGGGGTTTACATGCGGCATGCACTTGCAATTGTACTTCACCTGGTCTTTGTTGTTTGTCTTATACTTCCCTTTTTCTGGAGAATGTGTAGATGTTGTACACATAGGCCTGAATCCTCTGTTTTGAATCCTACCCATTCCAAAATGTTGCAATTTGGGGTTATGCATAAAGTGGTCCTACTTAGTTGAATTTCTCTATTAGTGTCATATACCTTACTTGGAATATGGAGTCCTTTATATTGGTGGCTAAAGGAAAGGCCTAAATATTTTGGAGCCGAAGGAGAGTATGTCTTTCAGGCCATGGCTTGGGCTATCATCTCAGGTTATGCATATTATTCTCTCACAAAATAAAGTAAAGCGAAGCTCCCAATTTTACTTCGCATGTGGTGGATCTTTTTATTGATTCTTTATGCATTCTTCCTGTTCCTTGATATTCAAGAGTTCAAGAAACAAAAGAATATTACCCTGAGTATGGTGGTTGAAATTTTGGCTCTTTTCCTTTCATCTTTTTTGAGTTATGCCAGTTTTTTTGGCAAAACTGGTGAGAGTTCCTTAACTCAAAGCATCGAAGAACCTCTCTTGAATAATATTCCAAAAAATTCTAAAAACTATAAGTCAAAAGTCACTCCTTATGCAACAGCAAGCTTTCTTAGCTGGATGACATTTTATTGGATGGAGCCTTTACTTGATGTTGGCCATGAGAAACCATTGGACATAGATGATGTACCTCAAGTTGCAAATTTCCACAAGGCTGATCACGTTTACCATAAATTTAGAAACCAGTTAGATGCCAAAGGAAGTGGAAAAATGGTTGTTTTCATTGTTCAGAAGGATTTACTTTTTTCAGCATTCTTGGCAATAATGACTTCTTGTTCATCATATGTAGGTCCTTATTTTATAGATAAATTTGTTCAATATCTTACTGGAAAGGAATAGTTTGCTACTGAAGGCATTGTTCTAGCTTGTGCATTTCTTCTTGCAAAGGTAATGGAATCTTTGTCACAACGGCACTGGTTTTTCATAGCAGTTCACATAGGCATACGTGTTAAGGCAGCATTGACAGCTGCTATATACAAGAAGGGTTTGATGCTTTCAAGCCAATCAAGACAAAAGCATACAAGTGGCGAGATAATCAATTACATGAGCGTTGGTGCTCAGCGTATTGGAGATTTCAGTTGGAGTGTTCATGACATATGGATAGCACCTTTGCAAGTTCTTATGGCCCTAGCTATTCTATATTAGAACTTGGGATTGGCCTCTCTTGCAGGACTGGCAACCATAGTGTTAATTATGATGGAAAATTTTCCACTAGGGAAAATACAAAAAGAGTATAATAAAAAGATAATGAAAGCAAGAGATGAAAGGATGAAGGCTACCTCTGAAATACTGAGAAATATGAAAATCTTAAAACTACAAGCATGGGAGACCAAATTTCTCCTGAAACTCGAAGCATTGAGGAAGGAAGAATGTAATTGGCTGAAAAAAAAATTGTTGGGCTTGCTGGGTTACTATTTTTCTTCTGGGGAGCACCCGTGTTTGTATCTGTTGTTACTTTTGGTACATGTACAATGATAGGAGTGCCTTTAACCATAGGCAGGATTCTCTCTACAATTGCACTTTAAGGATACTCCAAGACCCTATATACAAAATTCTTGACTTAATCTCTATGATTGCTCAAACTAAAGTGTCATTAGATTGTATAACAGACCTTTTGTAGCAGGAGGAGCTGCAACCAGATGCAGTAAAGCAAGTCTCTAACGATTTAATAGAAATGGCAGTTGAGATCCAAGAAGGGGTATTCTCTTGGGATCCTGCTACCACTAGTCCAACCATAAGAAGCTTAGATGTTCAAGTAAAGAGAGGCATGAGGGTCGCAGTGTGTGGAACAGTTGGTTTAGGCAAATCAAGCCTCCTATCATGTGTACTAGGGGAAATACCCAAAATCTCAGGATCTATCAAGATAAGTGGTACCAAGGCATATGTTAGTCAGTCTCCATGGATATAAAGTGGAAAAATAAAAGACAATATTCTTTTTGGAAGGGAATGGGAGAAAACCAGATATGAGACTGTACTGCAGGCTTGTGCATTCAAAAAAGATTTTGAATTGTTCCCTCATGGTGACCAAATAGAAATTGGAGAAAGAGGGATAAATCTTAGTGGTGGGAAAAAGCAAAGGATACATATTGCATGTGCTTTATATCAAGATGTTGATATTTATCATTTTGATGATCCCTTTAGTGTTGTTGATGCTCATACGGGGACACACGTTTTCCAGGTATTTTTATTTTAGTTGTTACAAAGGATAACATTCTTGAATTTGCAAATCTAATTAAATTATTTATTTCTATTGAAGTTGTTCAAGACAAATTTATGTTTATGATATTGCTATCAGGATTCAACCTTGTAGTTTTTGAGTCAAACTCATTGATCCATGTTTCATGAGTAATGGTTCACAAGAACCCATCTCTCATGATAATGAATAATCCACTTAGCCTCATTGCATCTAGGTGATGCTCACAGAGGTGAAGCATTGGGCCGTCCCAGGAGGTCACCCATCCTAGTATTGCTCCAGCTCAAGTGCGCTTAACCACGGAGTTTTTCCCCAAGGTTAAGCCCACTCAGCTCGCAACCCCATTTGTAAAACCTTAGTAAGAGGTTCATGAACCATTCATTATAGGATCCCCTTAGCTCCACAGATTGATAAGGTGCAGGCATTTTCCACATATCTCATCAGTTCATGCAACTACAACACTTAATCAAGGTTTTGGTAATAAAGCTGTGTTGCTGGGCTTTAACCTTGGGTAAAACTCTATGGTTAAGTGCGCTTGAGCTGGAGCAATATTGGGATGGGTGACCTCCTGGGATGGCCCAGTGCTTCACCTCTGTGAGCATCACCTAGATGCAATGAGTGCTAAGTGGATCATTCATTATCATGAGAGATGGGTTCTTGTGAACCACTACTCATGAAACATGGGTCAATGAGTTTGACTCAAAAACTACACGGTTGAATCCTGATAGCAATATCATAATTTGACACGTTATGGAAAATACCTCCTACTTATCAAATTTATGTTTACTTACCTACTTCATGGTCACCATTTTTTTTCTTTTATGGAGGTCATGGTCACCATTTCAAAATCTATCAAAACTGATTTTTTTTCTATTACAGGAATGTATACTTCGTATTCTAAGTTCCAAAACTGTCATCTACGTAACTCACCAAGTGGAATTTTTATATGCAGCTGACCTCATTTTGGTAGGTTTGAACTTATTTTATCAGTTAATGATAAGGGTTCAAACTTATTTTATCGGTTAATGGTAGGTTTCAACTTATTTTGACCTCATTTTATTGGATTTTATACCTTTCAAGAGTTCAATTCATAGAAAGAAATGGAAGGGTTCAAATTCTGTTGACAATTCAGATTTATTTACATTCTTATAGGTAATGCGAGATGGTCAGATTACCCAGGCTAGAAAATATGATGATATACTACAATCAAGGACAGATTTTGAAGAACTGGTTGGCACACATCATAAGGCATTGAAATCTGTCGAGGCCATTGAGAATTCTAAGTACCTCTCATCACAGGTACTTATTGAAGGACCATCTACTCGTAACACAACTAGCGTGAAAGATGTTAACCATCAAAATCTCCAGAAGCAGGACAGTGGCCAAAAATCAAGAGGCAAAAGAAGATCTTGAATCAAAGACTCACAGCAAGAAAGAAATAGATGAAGGGGTCAAAAATTCATAGCTTGTGCAAGAAGAAGAAAGAGAAAAAGGCAGGGTGAGTGTGAGGGTGTACTGGTTTTACATCACTTCTTCATAAAAAGGTGCTTTGATACCCATCATCTTATTGGCAATCACAACTTTTCAGCTACTTGAAATAGGTAGCAATTACTGCATGCCATGGGCAACCCCTTTGACTGAAGATCAAAAGCTCCCAATTAGCAAGTCCCTCCTCATTCTAGTCTATATGAATTTGGCATTATGCAGTGCATTATTCATTCTTGTGAGGACCATCCTGCTTTGTTTCTCTGGATTTAAAAGTGCTAAACAACTTTTCAGCAATATGCACAGCTGTATATTTCGTGCACCAATGTCCTTCTTCGATGCAACTCCAACTGGGCGTATACTAAATCGGGTTAGAAGATTTCATTGTTATAGTTTTTATCATTTTATTGCAAAGAGTGAGAACTGTTTGGAGCTACAACATGAATGATAAACTCTATAATTTTTGGCAGGCATCAATAGATCAGACAAAAGTGGATCAAGTTATTCCTTTTCAACTGGGAGTTGTAGCTTTTTCACTTATACAGCTTTTGGGAATTGTGGTAGTCATGTCTCAGGTTGCTTGGCAGGTCTTTATTATGTTTATACCAGTGCTTGCAATTTTTATATGGTATCAGGTATGCTCTATTTCTGGTGGATTTTCACAATCATGCAAAATATCCTTTTGGTAGAAAACAGAGAGGGAGTAGTCAATATTCGAGCCTATCGGAAGGCTAGTTCTAGATAGAGATGACAGTTTACTGAAAAAAGTTCTATAATATCAAGCATAATAATTGCATTTCAGACTTTACCAAGACTAATATCTTGATGATTTTTTTCCCTTGGTTTTGAGTCCTGATCAGTATAAACAAAATAGATTTTCTAAATATGCTTCCTTTCATTGCATGCAACAATACTACTTAGTGACATCTAGGGAGCTTGCTAGGTTGATTGGAGTTAGTAAGGCTCCTGTCATACAACATTTTGTAGAATCAATCTCTGGGGCAGCCACAATCCGAAGTTTTGATTAGGAATCAAGATTCATGAATAAAAATCTACATTTGATTGATGGGTTTTCCAAACCCAGTTTCCATAGTTCTGTGGCCATGGAGTGGCTTTGTTTTCAGCTGGATATTTTATCAAATCTTGTATTTGTGTTCTCTATGGTGCTCCTGCTTTCCTTGCCAGAAGTGTAGTTAATCCAAGTAGGTAGAAAATACACTAATTTGGATGCATTATTCTTAATAAAACTAAGTTGAACAAACAAGATGGATACCCCAGTGCAGAAAAGTTAACTATACATCACAATGAAAAGGTGTTGCAGGCTTGGGAATAACATACGGGCTCAATCTGGGCATTACACAAGCCTGGTTGATAATGAGCCTCTGTAATGTGGAAAACAATATGATCTCTATAGAGAGAATGGTGAAGTGCTCACAGATACCTAGTGAACCTCCATTCGTCACAAAGACTTCTAGGCCAAGCTTTTGTTGGCCATCTAGAGGAACAATTCATATCACTGATCTTCAAGTTAGTGTTGCCTATTTTTCACCTACATGTTCAATCAGGCAGGATAATCATGTGATCGATCTTCGAGAGGCCAAATGGAACATTCGCAACAAAGGGAAAAATCCTACATCTGTTGCTAGGTCACAGGGAACTTAGTTGGGGAGCCTCCCCTAGGAAAGCTCAGCATGAAAATCCTCTAAGAACAAAATTGCCAAGACCACTCAGATGTCTCACTGACTAAAAGGGGCTCTCACTGGATGTAGGCATCATCGCCATAAGGTCTGGCCAAAGGAGTGGAGTCATATTGAAACAAAGTGCTCCCGGTGTAGGATGGTCATCTCGGGCAAGATGTCTAGCCGATGGGCCTTTTTCTCAGTGACAACAATGAGGTTCAGCAAGAGTCTTCCTGATAACAAGTACTTCGCCGAAGGGGGCTTCACTGTTGGCATAAAATTTTTCCTTTGGCATATGGTCTCGGCGATAATGAGGGGTCACACCGATAGTGTTCGAAAAGCGGAGGTCTCAGTACATTGTTTTCTTCAGCGTAAGGTCTTGCTGACCCGGGGAAGTCTCATCAAAAGGATGCCTTCAATATAGGGAGCAAGCTTTGGCATATGGTCTTGCCAAGATAGAAATGTCTTGCCAAGATAGAAATGTCTCCCCAACCGAAGAGAAAGTAAGGACCTCGCCAAGATATTTTCATTTCAGCATTGTGTCTCACTGAGGGGTTGATGTCTAACTGAAAGGATGTTGAGCTGGAGGGGGTGGTTGAGCTTCACCACAATGTCTCACTGAATGCAAAAGGTCTCACCAACACGTATGACATCGGCATGGCTCCCAGCCATCGTGGTAATGTCTTGCCAACAAGGTGTAGTCTCAGTAATGGAAGCAGATATCGATATGACATTTGAGCCTCGCCATGAAGTCTTCCCGATTTGATGATGTCTTGGCGAAAGGAATACGGAGCTCAGTAAGGTGGAGTACATTCAGGGTGACATTAATTGGCTGTTGCCAATAAGGAGGAATCTCAGGAAAGTGTCGAGGTGGACTCAGAGAATGATGAGGAGGTCGATGAACTGTCTTACCGACCTAGCAGGCTCTGGCCAAAGTAAAAGGGGGGCACGATGTAATGGATGCCATCGGTATAATAGGGTGGTTTCGTTGTAAGGTCTCCCCAACCGTTAAAAGTCATGCCAAAGATTGATCATCAAGCCGTCATCGGGGAGATATTTTTGACATCGTTATGAGGTCTCGGCATAAGATGTGAACTCGGTAAAATATCTCGCCGATATAGCGATGTCTCCCCGACAGGAAAGGTGAGCTCGGTGAGGGGGTCTCATTGATACAAAGGCATCTGACCGAAATGAAGAGGTTCACAATAGATGGGGATTTCATTGTGATCTCTCAGCGAAGGTTTTGTGTCTTGCCGATAGTTTCAGGGGTATCGGTACAAATTTTCAAGCTTGATAGGAGCTCTCATCAACGTTCTCAGGCTATGCCGATAATCATAAGAAGGTATAATCACATTGGGGAGACATGATTAGTGTCTCACCGACATGCGATTATATAGGAAAAGCTTTTGACCACCCAAAGAATCTATGTGGAGTATGCTCGACCAGTTTGAAGGAGCCTGAGATGAACCATTGACGACTTGACTGTTTGACACCCCTTGCCATGAAGATCAACATAATGAAAGGCAACGTGTATCTGTTCTAAAGTCAGAAGTGTTGAAGGAAGCTCGGCTGAGGAGATTCAGGGTGGACATGATACTAGGGAGTAAATGCGGTGGTTGCAGAAATATCTGAAGAAGACCACTCCTGGAGGCGACTCTTCACACTAACACAGACAGCAAGGATCCAATTGAACACGACATTAGCTTCATCAAAAGATCTAAGGATAGATCTTTTCTGAGACTGATATTTTGTAAGCCCTAGGGGGGCTGAAATCTTTTTGTATATAAGGCATTTTTTGCCTTTTTGTAAGCAGTTCGGATTATGCAACCAAAAGAGTTAGTGATTTTTAACTATCCTTCCTCAACTAATGTATACTTTGTAACCCAACTAACATTTGAAAATGCAAAAGAGATTTTACAAGGAAAGCAAGTGTTAATTCTCATACCACTCTCATTTATGTATGTTAGCTTATGCAAATTTTCTTTAACAGTGTTTTTTTTTAATTTGTATTCATACCATAAAGTTGTGAAGTTTGTTTCTTCCTTCTTAAGATATGTATGTAGATCAAACCATCAAGAATGATGCATGAGACTAAAGGGGTTATGTGAGTAAGTAAAGAAATTGCAGTTAAGTTTTTCTCAGTGTGTTTGCATCTTGTTTTCATTTCATGATTTCTTACCAATACGATGTATCACCATAGGTTTAGTTTCATTTACATTTATTCCTTCTCCTTTTCCCTATATAGAATTGTTAGTTTAGGTGATACCCAAAGGAAGTCGGCCTTCTCCAAAGGTTCATTTCAATCTCAGGTGACCCACAGCCTTGAAATGATCCAATGTTTCACTAGAAAGCTCAATTTTTGTAAACTTTGCATAGGGTGCATTTCTAGGTGACAACAGTTTTTGGCATGCCCAGTGGGATAGAAATTAGATTGAATTGTTGGTTCAGTATGCAACCAGTGAGTCCCAAACTTTATAGAAGTCACTTGGCATACTTGGCAACTCCATAAAGAGGAAGAACTCCAGAAATCAGTGCCTTCTATAGTTTATGAGAAGAGTTCAAACAAGAAGCAGCTCAAGTCCTTTTGAATACTTGCAGCTGTCACCACCAAGAAGACAAGGCAGAGTAGAGGAAAGGCAAGGAACAACAATTATCTATTCTAGAAGAACTCAATCCACTCCATCTGTGGGATCACACATTGTTGTCCCATCTTGGCTTCATCTAGAGTAGTAGTAAATCTACCTCAGCCACCTCCAATTGCCGCTCCAAGGAATGAAACGTTTGTTTCTTTCAATGGAGGGAGTCCTTTGAATTTGACATAGCACAATGAAATCCCAATGGCAGCCTTGAAGAGTCTACCGACTTTTATGGGGGAAGACCAAACTACCCCGATTGAGCACATGTGAGATGTGGCTTCGTTATGCGAAGTCCATCACATAACCCAAGAGGATGTTGCAGTAAGATTACTAGTGGCTTCACTAAAAGGAAGAGTTGTGCAATGGTATAAGGGCTTAGCAGTCGGATCAATTGCAACTTGGGATGAATTTGGAGACAAGTTGCATAAACAATTTCAAGACAGGTCTCATAACTTGTCTCTATTAGAGTAGTTAACCACAATGAAGAGAGCCCCTCAAGAACAGATGAATGACTTCAACTTCAGATTTCAAAGAACCTAGGATAGAATCCCTGCAACGGTGAGGCCACCTCCAAAATATGCATTTTTATACTTTTTGAGAGCTCTTAACAGTGATATAGCTATTATGATCTAATCAATGGGAGGGGTTTCTCTACCAAACGCCTTTGAAATAGCCATTAGAGCTAAAAACAGCTTAATACAAGCTGGTAAACTTTCTCCCAGGCCACCAATGCCTATAGTTCTAGAGATTCATGCAAATATTCCCTTGTAGATACCTCCTTTTACACCTTTGCCATATGTTCCAGTTGCAGCAACACAAGAAAATGTTGCTTTAGGTCCTCCAAATGATTTGCAAGAAATCAAAAGTATATTGCAGTCTTTTGGTAACAAGCTTGTAAGCTTAGAGAAGTAGCAATCATATAGTAGGCCCTATCAACAGTAGAATTCAGGACATCAACAAGCCTATCAGGGTAATAGACAAAATTACCAAGGTAATTATCAGGGGCCAAGACAGAATGTGAACACAAGACCTTTTCAGGCCTATGCTCCAGCACCTATTAGTGTAGTCAAGGACCTGGTTCCTACTCAAAGCAATTTAGCAGCCGATTATGAGTGGTGCTACCCTTGCAATCAGCCTCACAATCAAACCACTCGCTCAAATGGACTCATCAATTAGGAATTGATGGTACAAAATGCATCAATCTCACAACAACATGCACCTAATGAGTCATCTCCACAACACCAAGATCAGTTTGCAAATGATGCTACCCTACTCAACTGGCAAGGTGAAGAATTCTATGGATTGAATATAGATAATTCCTTAGTCACAGCTAACACTAGGGCAAAGAAAAGAGCTTTCGATCTTGATCAAGTAGCCGACAGAGGAAAAGCATCAGTTGTTGAACCATCTACATCTCAAGTGACTAGTGGTTCGCAAGGAAATCAACAACTCCCACTGAAGGAGCAGCCACACTTGCAAGCTGTTCATATCAGCACAAAAGTACATTCTAAAGTAAACCCAACTGTGCCTTATAATATCCTTGATAGTATGAAGAAAATGAACGTTACAATGTCTATGTGGGACTCATTAGCCATCCCAGGTCAAAAGGATATATTACAGTCAGCCTTGTCAAGTTTGAAAATGTCTGATGAATCTGAGTCTCCAATAGGTCAAGTTAGGACTGTTTTGACAAATAATCCTCAAGAAAATGATAAACATCCCAGTAAAGAGGTAGGAAAAAAATTCAAACCACCTCCCTTTTATGTGTCAATTATCATTGGTGATAAGTTAGTTCATAACTATATGGTAGACAGTGGAGCTAGTAGCTCTGTGATGCCAAAGCAGATTGCTGACAAGCTTGGGCTAAAGTATCGGCCTTTAGAGAAAGGAGTAATCTAATTGGAGGCTACCTCCATTAATACACTAGGCATCATTAAATATTTGAGTCTTACCCTTCATGTTTGTCCTAATTTTTCAGTTCCCCAAGACATATGTGTCATAGACCTTCCACCTTTCTTTTCCTTGTGTTTATCAAGAGACTTTACAACCAAGATAGGTGGTTATGTGTTAGCTGATTGGTCACATATGTTATTTAGAACAAGATATGGAACCAAGGTTACCATTAAATCTAAAAGATTGGCTAAGGATCACATTGAGCCATATAATCCAAGTCCCGTCAATGCGGCTCCTGTTGCTACAGACACAAATTGTGTCATTTTCACTGACAGTGAGCTGGTTGTTGCTAAAGAACTTCAAGAAAAAGTTGTTCCTAACATGTTTCTACATGAATGGGCAGTTGAAAATGTGTTGGACAGTCTTGAAGACCTCATTCGAGATGCTGGTATGGGTAACTATGTCATTCTTGAGCCTGACATAGAGATTCCAAACCTAGAGAAAGATGCAGACCAGTTGTTGCAACCATTAAATGGACTTTGGGAGATGTTCTTCAATGGTTCCAGAAGCAAGAATGGAGCAAGAGGAGGTGCAAAGTTGATTTCTCCATAGGGTGATAGGTATTACTTTTCTTTCCATTTGCTTTTGCATGCTCTAATAACACTGTTGAATATGAGGGCCTTGTTCAAAGTCTCGAATGGGCAAGGAAGAGAGGAATAACCCGCTTGAAAGTCTATGGGGACGGTGAATTAATTGTTAATCAAATAAGAAGCCTAAATGTTGCTAAAAATGACACACTAAAGTCTTATAGAAATAGAGTGTGGAACATGCTTGAGTATTTTGATGCCTTTAACTTAGTGTCTATTTCAAGGAGCCAGAACAAGCATGCTGATAGACTTGTAGCCATTGGAGCATAGTTTGACATCCCAGGTGATATTAGAAAAGAGAAAGTACATCAGTATGTAAAGGTTGTAGTTAGGCCATCAATTCCTGATAACAACATTCACTGGCAAGTTTTTGATAGCGATGAACATATTCTTTCTTTTTTGCTCGAAGAAGATCAGTTCTTCATGATTAATCAAGCAAAACTCAAGCAGCAGTATGATGATCAGGTCATACAACTGAGGAAAAATAAGTTACCCAAAGGTCTGGTTACCTTAGAGTCGATTTTCAGTATTGACGATCAGCTTAAAAAGGGTAAAGCTAGCTTGCAAATTAAAGAACATTATGAAGAATTGGATATTTTCAAAGGTAAAATTCTTAAGATAGGAAAAATTTGTTCACATGAAGATAAACAATCTTTTGTTGCTTTATGTCAAGAATTTCATGATGTCTTTGCTTGGGAATACTTAGATTTGAAAGGGTTTGATCCCCATATTGCTCAGCACACAATTGAGTTAGAACCTAATGCTGAGCCAGTAAGGCAGAAAAAAAGGCCCTTGAATCCTAAGCTTGAGCCCTTAATGATCAAAGAGCTGACCAAACTAGTTGAGGGGGGTATTATCTTTCCAATTAAACACACATCCTTGGTTTCTAATATTTTTCCGGTTAGGAAGAAAAATGGTGAAATAAGACTTTGTGTAGACTTTAGGGATCTTAACCAGTCATCTTTGAAAAACCACTACCCGCTGCCCTCCATGGAACAAATCTTACAAGTAGTTGTTGGTTCTAAAAGATTTTCCTTGTTGGATGGTTTTTCAGGCTATAATCAAGTGCTGGTTAAAGAGGAAGATCAGTTCAAAACTGCTTTTACAACTAAGTGGGGCACCATGGCATACAAAAGGATGCCTTTTGGTTTGTCTAATGCTAGTGCCACATTTTAGAGGGCCATGGAAATGGCGTTCCAAAGTTTGATCAACAAGATTATGCTGATTTATTTAGATGGCATTACAGTTTATTCCAAGAGAGCTGATGAACATTTATCACACTTCAAGCAATTTTTTGAAAAGTGTAGAGAGTATGGGATATCCCTCAATCCTACAAAAAGTATTTTTGTAGTTCATGAAGGTAAACTTTTAGGCCATATAGTATCAAAAGATGGAGTTGCCATTGATTCTGAAAGAGTTAAGTCTATATTGGAGCTACCATTGCCTAATCATAAGAAGGGATTGCAAATTTTTTTAGGGAGAATTAATTTTCTGAGAAGATTTATTCCTGATGTTGCAAATTTGCTACAGCCTTTGACTGCCATGCTCAAAAAGAACGCAATTTTTAGCTAGACAAAGGATGAAAGGCATAGTTTTGGAGAAATCAAGGAGGCTTTAGCATCTACTCCAACACTCGTAAACCTAGATTTCTCTAAAGACTTCTTTTTATATGCTTTTGGTAGTAGTAGTTCAATCTCTACTATGCTGGTTCAAAAGAATAGGGATAATTTAGAGCAGCCCATTGCTTTCTTCAGTCAAGTACTTGCTGATTATGAAGAGAAGTATACACTTTTTGAGAAGCATGTTCTCACTGTGATCAGAAGCCTAAAGAAATTTAAGCCTCTAGTTTCAAATAATAAGATTCATATTCTAGTTGCACACTCAAGTGTGAAGGAATTTTTGTTGAATAAAGATCTGAATGAAAAAAGAGCAGGGTGGATCACTAAGGTTATGGAATATGATGTGGATATCAAAATTACTAAATTGGTTAGAGGTAAAGGTCTCTATGAACAACTTGCTATAGGGTCAAGCAGTGAAAATGAATTAGAAAAAGATGTCAGTTTTGCTAATACAAATGAGTCTTAGGATGCTCAAGACAATGTGCCTATAGGGATAACTAATTGGGTTCAAGATATGATCCAATTTTTACAAACTGGCGAGTGCCCATTAGGATTGAAAAGAGCTAAGAGAAGATACTTCAGACTACAGTCCATACCATACGTGCTGGTAAACAACATTTTTTTCAAAAAGCATCTAAATGGTGTTCTGTTAAGATGTATCAGAGTGATCAAATTGAGAAGGTACTTCATGAATTTCATGATGGAGCTGCAGGAGGTCACTTTGCCCCAAGAACTACTGCTTGGAAAATCATGAGAGCTGGTTACTACTGGCCCAACTTATTTAAAGATGCATATGTTTGGTCAAGAAAGTGTGTCAAATGTGCTCTATTTTTCGAAAAGGAGAAGCTGTCTGTTATGCCTCTGCATCCAATTCAAGTAGAACAGCCCTTCATGAGATGGGGCATTGATTTCATTGGGCCAATAAATCCACCTTATAGTACTGGTCACAAGTGGGTGCTTACTGCTATAGACTATTTCACACGGTGGATAGAAGCAATAGCTTTAAAGGAAGCAAATGAATCTTCAGTTCTGAGCTTTTATGAGGACATAGTCACCAGGTTTGGAGTTCCTGATTCTATCATATTTGATAACGCTCTTGCATTTGTGGGATTAAGAGTCACAGATTGGGCTATTAAACATGGCATTCATTTGAATACATCTTCAAATTATTACCCTCAGGGTAATGGCTTAGCTGAAAGCACAAATAAGAATCTCATCAGGATTATCAAAACAACAATGGAGGATAATCAAAGGACCTGGCACATCAAATTAAAGTATCGACTTTGGGAAAATAGAGTGACCCCTAAGAGGTCTATTGGTAATTCACCATACATGTTAGTCTATGGAAAAGAGGCTAGATTGCCTCTATCTGTAGAGCTTCTAACCCTTGACATTATACATCAACTGGAGATGTTTGAGGAACAGGACCCAATGTCTGTGAGATATGCAAAGCTCATGGAGCTCGAAGAATTGAGGGACAAAGTGATGAAGATTTTGGAGTATCATCAGCTCCAAACGAAGAAGACATTTGACAAAAGGGCTACAGAAAAATATTTTAAGGCGGGAAACCTCATGCTCAAATGGGATGTTCTAAAAAGTAGGCCTAGCCATCACTCTAAATTTGACAACATATGGACAGGTCCATTCATTATCAAAGACTGTAAGGAACACAATGCTTATCAACTAGCTACAATAGAGGGAGAAGTACTTCCTATCCTAGTCAATGGGATACACCTCAAACCCTATTTTCAAGTTTGACAGGCTTCTCTATTGTACATATTAGGTTAGGTTTTATGCTTTCCATAAGTGTTATTTCAGCGTAGTAGGTTTTTTTAGTTCCCCATGTCTTGTCATTTTTGGCAACCTGTTGTGTTCTATGGGTCTCATGCGAATTGTAGCTGGGCGCAAAGCCGATGTTTTATTTGTTTCGTGAACTTCCTAATGACTCCATGCCCAATGGACAAGTTTT
>VDFB02218079.1:0-14354 GCA_007258455.2 Sequoia sempervirens | reverse complement strand
AAAGCAAGTAAGTACTACTCGTCCTCTATCTTCTTCATAAATCCTAAGGCCAATATTCCAGTTCCAAAGACCAATGTTCCATTCTCTAAACCTACCAACGAGATTACCACATCCTCTTTGCAAAGTTCTTTCCAACCCTTCAATATAATTGACCATGCAAAGAAGACTAAGATTCAGATGTCTGAGGCTAAATATCTAAAAGCTAATCCTGACCAATTTGATAAACTTGTTAATTTTGTTAAAGACAAGGGAACCCATCCAAGCTATGATTCCTCTCATGACATCCCAGTTGCTTCCAAGCCTACACCTTCTCAAAGAAACTTGGTTTCTATTCCATCATTTGTCCCTAGGAGGATAGATCCGTTTTATATCTATTTCTTAGTAAACAGTTATAAGTTAAGCAACTCAGTAATTGACTCTTGTGCTTCTGACAATGTTATTTCCACCAAAGTGGCTACCACTTTGGGTCTTAATCTTACATACCTCTTTCATCTCTTCACCCTTTTTGATGTCTTGGTTAAATCCTCATGAAAAATTGCAAGCTAAGATTGCAAGAAATGAAGGAGATTTGGCAAGCATGAGTTGCAGAGATGAAAAACACCAAATGAAATGGTGTTTCAACTATGTCTTTTTTATTTGGCACTCTCCAAATTTGGTGAGCGCAATATGTCTTATTAGGCATTTTTTTGCAGTTTGGCATATTTTTTGTGTCGATGATTGGTGCACACACCCATTGTATGTTTTCTATAAAACAATATACCCTCTTGGAGAGGATTCTTTTCTCTACTGCACTATATATTTTTCTAAATAAATCAATGTGTTTTAGTATTTTTATAATTTCTAATCAGCCTCATGTTTGATTATAAAAACCTACTTATTATATATTTTAAAAATCATAATAAAACTAGTAAAAACTAAATAAAAAATGGATTCTAGACTCCAAGCTAGATACAATTTAGGGTAATTTTAGATTTTCATGAAAGTATGCCTAGTTAGAGAAATGCAAAGTTGAAGTTTTTTTTTTTTTAATTTTCCCCAAAAGAGGGGTTAAGCTACCAAATACACACTTTCAAGTGAAATTGTTTTGACAAAAAACCTCTTGATTGAAAGGGTTTCACTTGAAACCTTAAACATAAATCCAACTGTGGTTGGTTTTTTTGATGGAAAACAAAATATTTTATAGTTTCAAGTGAATTTTCTTTCCAAAACTATGTGTGTCACATATATACCACATGGTTTCAAGTGAATTTTTTTCACTCAAAAACATTTAGGGTGAAAATATTTCACTCAAAATTATTTTGTTGGCTAAAAGTGTGTGACACTAATTTTGTGAGCTTTTAAATTCTTCAATAATTTTCCATAGTATTTAAAAGTTGTAGAGTTTCAGCTTTACTTTGACATTTTCTACTCATCCAACTCAGCCACTCCTAACCACCATTCCTACATACAAGTTTCACTAATTTATCAAGTCCCTAGTTCCCTTTATTTTCTTTCATTCCATTATTTTATAATATTTTTTATGAAAATCCAATCTTCAACTTCTTTTTCCTAAGCTCTCAACCTCTTGTATTCTCTTTTTTCATCCCCATATTCTTTCTATTCTATTACATATTTACCATTACATTGCTTTTACAAACATACTCTAAGCCTCCTAATTGACATCTATACTTTAATTTCTTTTATCATAATTTTCTAACCTCCTATCCTCTTTTCAATTCTGCACGACTACTCACCTTATCTTGATCAAGGTTCATGTGCTTTCCAAATGTACAAGGTTCCTTCTCTTTTTCAGACTCGTGAGGGTCATTTGGAATTATTTTGATCTTTTTCCATCTCCAAATCTCCCAATCTTTTATCCTTCTCCAAATCCTATAATCTTTCATTTCCTATATTTTCAAAACTTACAAAAATATAAAAAACTTCTTTTGTTTCCTTCCCACATATAGACCTTTAATTCCTCAATTATTCCCCATGTTTCTTCTAGCTTCCCTTCTAAAAATAATATTTTTCATTTCCAAACATTTAAACTTCATCTAGTTCTACATATTCATTGGATTGCAATATTTTCTTACACAAATTCCAATCTATCATGCATATTTTTATGGAATTATTTTATCTTCCCTTTCACCCCCCAATAATATCTCATTCTTCCAAATTTTCTCACATTTCCTCCACTATTTCTTGTATATGTACATAGAAAAAGGACCCTTTGCTTGACATGGGATTAATTCATGATAAAATGGACTTAATCAAGTCTTAATCTAGTGTTGTGAGGCATTTTTATGTCCACACTAGGTGTTGGACCTCTTTGCACTAAATAAAATGTGTTTATTGACATTTTGTGAAGGTGTTGTAAAGTATTGTAAAGGAATTTCACACTTTTCTAGACCTAATGAACCTATTTCTAATTCAACATTATAAAATCAGTTTAATAACATTATTGCATCAATCTAGATGTAAACTTAATAATAAACTAGTCTTGTAATGTGTCTTGCATATCCACATTGGTTCTTGTGCCTTCCTAGGCTATGTGGAACTCATTTTAATGTTGTAAAGTGTATTTAATCACACTTTTAAATTTATTTTTGCTTCCCAAGCCCTATTTTACATTCACATCATCATTAATAGGCCCCTCTTAGCCCATATATTGTGTATCTTGAGGTTCAAATTGATCAAATACCTAACAGGGTTACATTTTAGACCTTATTTCCTTGTTCCTTGGCATCTAAGTTGTCAAAATAGCCATAGTGGGACCCATTCACCATGCATGTCAAATTAGTCCCATCTAGGTGGGACCCATTCGCCATGTGTGGTGAATGAGTCCTATTTGGCTCAAATTTTGACCTTTGAGCTAGAAAAAGTGAAATTTGAGTTTAATTTTGCTTCATGTTAGCTTTTGATGAGGTATTAAAAGGATACTAAGGCACAAGTGCTATAAATAAGTTTTTTTATCCTTCTTTTACATCTCCTCCATCTCTTATTAATCCATTCATCTATTCTTCATCATTCAACATCTATCCCAAGTCAAGCAAGTTAGGGCTTTCACATTGCAAGTTATCAATTTAGCTTCCTAAGGCATTCAAGGGCTGATTGTAAATGTTATGTTGTAGAATTTCAAGATCAATTATTATGGAAATTTAATATAGTCCATTGTTTCATGCTTCATTCTATTCTTTCATCATTTTGGCTTAATTACCTAAATGAGGCTGGACCAAGGAAAACCCCCATGCCCTAACATTCAAGATTTATTCTTCTCTTCTTGTGTGTTTGTAGATTTAGGTCCTTTGGAAGTTTGGAAACCATTGAATATTTCATTTCAAAGTTATTCAAGTCATCTCTTCTTCATTCAAGGAAAAATATCAATAAAAAGTCACTTTTAGACCCAAATCTGACAGTTTCAGAAGTGGACACTTGTAGAAAGCAGAAGTATAGATCTAGCTACATAGAATCAATTCCTAAATTTTTTTATTCCTCTAGGTGGAATAATTTTTCACCCATGGAAAATGAGTCCCACCTATAGGCTAGAAAAGTGATTTTGTCAAAAATTTACTCCTGGCAGTTAGAAACCTATTTCCAGGACTTTTCATTAGAAGCAAGACTAATTCGCCATGCATGGCGAATCAGCCCCAGTGGTCATTAACAGTGTTTCCTGAAACATTCCAAAACTCTCCAGTAACAACAATCTACCTCTAGGTGCACTCTGATTAATCTCATCAATTTATGTTATCATTTGTTTAAGTTTCTAGTTCACTTTTGCAATACACAATGTGTTTTCAAATAAATCATATCTCTTAGGTTTTGCATGTTTAATCAATTAATATTTTCAATTAGTTGCACTTACATCATTACATTTAGCCATAATAACATCACACACATCTAAATTTGAATGAAACCTCTATATTTTGGGTGTGGAATCTATCTCTTTTCACTAGGTGAAAGACCCTAATTAAGTAAAAGAGACAAAGCATTCCTAGTCCCAAAAATCTGTTTCATTTTGGTGATCCTGCTTTTTGAATGCTTTAATGACTAACTTGGAGTCCTTTCATATATCTAGCTTGCATTAGGGTTTTCATGATTCATTTGCATGATAGGTGCTAAATTTTGCATTCATAAAAAGGGCATAATAGGTTGCATTGTTGCATTTTTAATCATTGAAAAGTTCTAAAATTCTGGATTTTCACTTAGCTTTGCATCTTAGCACTCAGACACCATCAAAATCAGTCACAAATTTTTGAAAATTCTGAAAATTTATTACTGGGACTCATTCACCACCCTGGGAAAATCAGTCCCTTCTGACCCCTGAAACAACATTTTATAAAACTCAAAAAATTTGTTTTTAGGATTTGTTTGGTGCCTTAACGTCTATATATATCAGTTAGTTGCATTTTTGTAACATGCATTTTTTTAAGTATTGCTTTAATTAGCTCATTTCATGCATGGTTTAATTTCACTTTTGCATTCACAACATTTCATTTTTAGATTGTTGCATTGTGTAAACAGAAAATTAGCTTACTTCAAAACTGAAAATTGCATTTCCTTTAAAGTCATTGCATTGTACTTTCTTTCCTTTTCATCATAGCATGTTTTCCTTCAAAAGGTGTGGCTTTGATTTCATTAATATTGGACTGTATAAGTACAACATTCCCTCTTATGAGTTCAATTTTGATTACCTCAATGAAGACTTTAAAACACATGATCAAACCATTGGTACCATCCTTAACCTTACATTACCCATTGGTGAGAATGGTAGTGTATAAAATCAAACCAATCATACTTGTTCTTCTCCTGATATCTCTCCTATTAGTGACGAAGGTATATTGGTGCAAGAAGTTAAGATAGGAGGATCTTGATTTTCCATCTCATTATTCCCCTTTGGATGATGTTATACAACAAGACGATGAAAACATAGAACCATTCCTGAATACCACCTCACCTAATCCCCATAACCATGACAATCAAACTTTTCCATCTCCTAATATTCCTCCTCGATGTCAAGAGGATAGGTTGGTATTAGAAGACATCCCTATTAAGAATCATGAAACCCTTGATCTTCCCTTTCCTAATGTCCTTGTCCTATGGGAAGATCTATTTGAAACTCATAATGGTCCTTCTCTTGATCCCTCTATCACTTGTGATGAATCTACTTTACACACTTGAAACTTGGACAAACACATTGTAAGCTCTCCTAGTCACGTAGAAAAAATAGCACAAGAGAATGAGACCTTAATGAAAATTGACATTCAATTAACAACTTCTCCTAATCAACCCCCTCGTGACACTCCCATCATTGATCATTCCCCTATTAGTGATGAAGTCATTTTGGAAGAACCTAGCTCATCTTGTCAAAATCATGTGGCTTGTTTTTCTTCTATATTCTCTCCTTCTAGGGAGAATATCTTGATGCTAGCAAAGAAAAAAAATCATAAAGTACCTTCCTTCCATAAACAAGTGGTTTTTGATTTCCCTTCCTTAGAGATACACCAAACCAAGACCACTGAGGTTATGAATGCACAAGTGTCCATCAGATCCCCTTCAATCAATGGACCTCATACATACCCCGTGGGACATCCTAACAACCCTCTAATTCTCTACCCCCCTTCACAAAAACAACAAACTCAAAACAAACCTAAACTCATCCTCTACCCACCTAATAATAATGTATTGCAGTAACTGAGTTATAATATCATTGCTCATACATATAACACTCGCAATAATCCGCAACCGCCACAACTAACCCCAACCCCTTTACCTTTACCCAATCCTATTAGTGCTCCTTGTTACATCCCACACACAAAGGAGTATGATCTTTCTGAACAATTAAAGAATACTCCTGCAAAAATTTCTCTTTGGAATTTACTTCAAAACTCACCAAATTACAACACTATTCTTCAAACAACATTACAAAAAATTACAGTTCCTCCTAGTACAACTACAAATGACGTGGCAGCTTTAATCCATAACACGCATCTTGACATTACTTTCCATAAACATGAGCTCCCCTCTTTGGATGTGCAAAAACAAAATGAAGCTTTCATGATCATTGCTTAATACAAAACAAAAGGCATAAAAAGAACTCTTATAGATGATGGCTCTTCCCTTAATGTGTGTAGTATGATTCTGTTGGATAGGCTTGTCATTCATAGATCCACCATTCGACCTGATTCTCTATCTATTAATGGATTTGACAATGTCAACAAGAAATTGCTTGGGGCAATCACTATGCCTCTTAAGGTTGGAGTGGTCACCTTAAATACACCAATTCATGTCATGCCTTATGAACTTTCATGCAATATTATCTTAAGAAGACAATGGATTCATGCCGTGAATGGTGTGCCCTCCACTCTTCATCACAAAATGAAATACATTTACAACAACAAAGTATACACCCTTGACACTGAACTTGAACCTTATAGTGCCTTACAACTTGACACTAGTGGTTCATCCCCAATTTCTAACGAATATTTGTTGAAATTTTGACAAACTATTGTCGGAACACCGATGAACCACTAAAATAATTTTTGTGATAACATTTTCGCCGCTTGCCCGACAAACCTTGAACCGTTGAAATCACAACTTGCCTTCATCAGTTGGCACCATAATAAAGGTGATCAAGTTTTCTTCATAATATCGATGAAACGTGGTGTCGCTCTAACAACGAGCAATAGCTAGAAAACAGTGGTCAATTCCCATCACAATAGTGATGAAATGGAAAATTCATAATGTTAGAAATTTCATCAGAGGTACAACAATTTCGTCGATCGTTTTTGAGGTTTCGTCGGATGTGTTCGTCGAAATTTCGACGAAACTGTGCAATTTTTTTTTTTTTTTAAATTATTCCATTTGCAAACATTCTAGTCTAGAAAAATGTAATTGGTTGGTGTAAAGCCAAATTCGACAACATTTTCCAACATCCTCCCTACCTGTGCCAAAAGGGAAGCTTTGTAATAGGGTATGGACATCCATAAAAACATAAAGGATAGAGGATTTTCAATTAGTTGTAGTTGCAACTGCCCTATTAGACATGTATGCAAAATGTCAAAGCATAGACAAGGCACGTGAACTATTTGACAGAATGCCTCAAAGAAATGTTGTCTCATGGACTGCAATAATTGCAGAATATACACAAAATAGATTTGTTCAAAAGGCTTTATAAATTTTAAAGCAAATGTAATTGACTGGTGTAAATCCAAATTCGACAACCTTTGTCAGCATCCTCTCTTCCTGTGCCAAAAGGGGAGATTTGGAATAGGGTATGGACATCCATCATAGCATAATGGAAGGGGGAGTTTTGTTAAATATTATAGCTGGAAATGCTCTAGTAGACATGTATTCAAAATGTGGAAGTATAGATAAGGCACGTGAAGTATTTGATGTAATGGCTCAAAGAGATGTCATCTCTTGGAATGCAATGATTGTAGGATATGCACAAAAATGACTATTTAAATAGAAATTGTTGTGATAGATGCAAACTATTTCCATCATTTTAAATAGGGACAATGTTCTTGAGGAGATGATTGGTGATGCTAAATGAAGCAATCTGAAAATTAGGCTTGCAATATGTTGTAGTGGCAACTGCCTTGGTAGACATACCTACGAACAGTCTATAATGCACCTTCAAAAGTTGCAGTCATGCCTATCTTATCCTGTTCCCCACATGAACATATGTTCAATTAGATAATAGAATAAACAATAAAATAAAGAGTTTAACTAATGAATTGTAGAAAATAGATTTTTGTAGTTTATATTCATATCGCTTATTACATTCATTGCATTGCACACCTTTCAAACTCAAAGTATTACTTCACATTGCATAACTAATAACTAGATGTTGATAGATGACGAAATTTCAATTATAATATAGTTTATTATGGTCAAGTAATAACTAATAACTAGGAGCAACTTCCAATTGCATTAGCATTTCATGGCATTCCATGAGACCACATTTATTTGAGGCAATTTTTCAAATAGTTCACTACCTTATCTATGCTATGACATTTTTCATACATGTCTGCCAAAGTATTCTATCAAATAGTTCACTACCTTGCTGCTATTATCTACTATTGTCCTACATCTCATGGAATCTTTATCACTATCAATATGTCTAGAAATTCATGATGATATGACTATCTTAAAATCTTACTCATCATTGAGGAAAGTCATGACTTGTCCTTCCTATGACTTCCTTTAATGGACAAAGGCTATCCTAAACTCTGCATTCATGGTCAACTTGTCAACTCTGGATTATCAATTTGAAGAATCTTGTGGATGTTTCCTGATTGATTCTCAGCCAATGCCTTAAAATCCTAAAACTTGTCAAAGACTTTAGATTTATGTCTACGAAAGTAGACCCATGTATATTTGGAAAAATCATCTATGAAGGGGAGAATATGTCTTTCCCTAGTAAAATATGGATGAGAAAATGCCCCAAGTACGTCAGTTTCAATTAGCTCCAAATTCTATGTTTCCCTCTATGACTTGTCTTTGTCAATTATTTCTTTAAGATGCTTACCAAGGGTACAACCCTCACAAAGACCTTTAGAAAAGGTTAATCTAAGAACTCCTATGACCATACCTTATTGACTTAGTTGCTCAAGATACCAATAGTTAATATGGTTGAACTGTTCATGCCATAATTCGCTAACCTCATTAGAATGAGTTAGCAATGTTGTGGGAGAAATGTCTAATGAAATTTATTTGAGGTGTATAATTGGATTGGTGATCTACCCTACCCACTACTACTAAATTATTGTTGTGAAACTCTCTTATCTCAACTGTTTCTAGAGAAAAAATGACCCTCATGCCTTTCCCTATGTGAGTAATTTCATACACTGATAGGAGATTAGCTAAAGATGAAGGGACACTTAGAACATTGGTAAATGTGCCTCATTCAATTTCAAAAGTCCATCTGTAATGCCCTCGGCCATAATAACCTAAGGAATGCTGCAATTCGTTTATAAAGGTATAATAAATTTTTTTTGAGTATAATTATTAAGTTAATTAGTTGCATACATTCATTGAGTTATGCGACGTTACACTACTTTGAGTTTCCATAGACGACTTTAGTATTTCGCATTGCATATATTTAATTAACATAAACATTAAAAATAAACATTGCATATCATTTGGAATTCCATTTAAAACATCATAAAGTACAAACTTGTTTCTTACATTGCATTTGATAAAATAATACAATACTCATCCATCTGATGAGGTAGTTCAATAATAATTACATTTTACAATGTTCACCTCATAACAATTGAGGGATGTTTTACAATACAAGTTTTACAATAATGCAATAAAGAAAATATAACTATATCCAGGTGCAAGCTCTCCATCCATGAAGCTCTTGATGCCATGATCACAAACTGGGGACCCAACGGAGTAAGGTGCACGTTCCACCCAACCATGTGGTACCCGTAGGTCCACCCCCCGTGCTAGGAGATAGTAATATGGTTACCTAGACATAATCTACTAACCCTAGACACTAGTACATAACTGACTGATGGTTGCATTGCTTCCAGATTTAAGACAATTGAATGTACTACATACACAAGATTAACTATTATTTTAGGTGGAGTGTCATCACAATATTTCAAAGGTTACCCTAGTGTTTCTTCCTAGGTTCCGGCCCCCAACCTTGGGTTACCCTGGTAACCTCTTACGAAACCCGGCCCCATTGCAAATCATTGCGGAATCGAATGTCTTTTGAAGAAACAAGACACTGATTTTCCATTCCAGGCCTTCTCATCTTATACTCAAGACTGAACTAGCTCAAGATTCATTAAGTGAGGCATAAACATCTTGTTAAAGATTTTAATTCTAACTACTGTGTTGTTTAGTTATCACTGACTTACTAACTCTTTGTAAGTTACCCTGACACCACTTTGTGTGTCGGCCCTTACACAGAGCCACTCCCCTAAACATAACAAGGATTTCTAAGTTTTCTTGACTAAGGTTTACAAGGTGCACAATTTTCAATCACATAATAACAAATGACACTCAACGGTCAATTAAACTTTTATCTATAACCAGGTAACAATACACCATATTCCAACACGTGCACAACCCAAGCCAACATCAAGAAACACATAAAAATAATAACATTACCCTTTCTATACAATTCATTCTGGAAGACTTATACATCTAAGACTTTACCAATTTGCCCAAATAAAAAGAAATACAATCTTACAGTAAATTGAAGAAATAAGAATCTACATTAGGATATACTAAATCCTGTCAAGCAATATGAATAGACAAGAAATATAATAACTTGAATGTAAATCTTTTCTCATACTATAAAGGAATTTGAATCAATTTATTCTAATTTAAATTTTCTCAAATTCACATTAAAGTGAATTCTATATTTTCTCTTTCAATCTTAAAATATCTGATTTTAAATTTCACATGCAACATAATTTAAAGAAAATATATTTTGTCTTAAGAATTCCAAAATTATTTTTCCTAACATAATATATATATAATTATATATATATTCAATTAATCATATTTATTCCCACATTCTATATATATATATAAATATAAAATATAACAATAAAATAAAAATTGAGTTTAACACATATCATATGAATTTTGTTTTTGAAAAATTTAAATAAAATAAAACTTTTAAAACCCCCGGCGCAGCTCGTGACCTCCCTGTGGGGAGGCCGCGGCCCTTACCAGGGCTGCGCCCAATAGCCATGGTGGCTGTTGTGCACAGCCATGGGCGCTGCACCACCCATAAGGGGTGAGGGGAGGGGTTCGGCCCTCCCTAAACCCACAGAGATTCATTTATATATTTTTAAAAAATATTTTCAAAATTCACCATACGCTTAAAAACGTGAATCATACTTAATTTTTTTAAAATAAAAACTATGACTTAATTTTTCCTCATGGATTTTGTTCCATAATGAAAATCTAATTAAATAATCATATAGTTTTAAAACAAGTTTCTTTCTTCACAATTTAATTTATCAATATAATATATATGTTATATATACATATATATAAACATATATATTTATATATACAATTCTTGAGGGTTTTCTTGAAATTTCAAAGGGTTTTTTTTTTAAATAGAAAAATAAAATAATTTTCTAGAGGTTACAATAGAGAAATCGGGGAAATAACAAATTTCTTCTGGGTTTGCAAAAGATATCACGAATAGAAGTTTACATTCAAAATTTAATTTACCCCTTAGATTTTAAAATCCATTTTCTATTCATATAATTTTCCCTACACTAATTTAATTCTATAGAGAAATACGTTTTCTGAGATTAAGAGGAAATCTACAAATCCTTCAGAAAATATACAGTATTAAATTTCCCGAGAGCTACAAAGATTTTAATGAAATTGAAACTTTCTTTTTTTTCTTCTGACAATCTTTTTCAAATACAAACAAAATGAAAATCACAAGAGGAATACATGTGTTCCTTGCTTCAGAAAAATGACTGGTGATGAAAATCTCTGTTGCCTGTAGCTTCCAGATACTTTCCCGAGAATCAATCCCCAATAACAATCCAGAAAACTTCCACAAGTATATATGATAACACCCAAAAAGCATATACAAATAGTTTTACAGAGCTCAAAATATTTTTCCCGTGAAGAAATTGTATATCCTCTGTGTTTTTTTCCATATCCAAATTAACCTCCCTGAACAAATTCCTCAACCATAATCAATAAATGGAACTTGCACAGATGTTGAGAAGTGCAAAAATATCTTCAACTACTTCTCCGTAAAAATTCCTTTCTTTCAAAAATTGCATGCATTTTAATTCATTTAATTTTCCAATTTCCAAGTACAAAATTTTATTTATAATTTAAAATACCATTTCCACAAAAATATATTTAATTTTAAATAAAAACTATTCACACAGAATTTAAACAATATTAATTTAATTTATTTATTTATTCAATTAAATAAATTCAACCTTTACGATCAAATTACTTAACTAAACAAACTAATTAATTAATTAATAAAATATAAAAACCTTATTTAACATTTAAAAATTAATTTAAATAATAGTAAATTAAAACATAATAAACTATTATTAAAATTGACATTTTTACCTTTCAAGCAATTAATCCAAATAGAAAAGACAAGACAATCTATGACTCTGAACTAAATAGACGATGTACTATGACCGAGTTATAGACTAGGCTAGGATGAACCAAACTACTACCTCCCAATCAACATATCCGTTGAGTCTTGACACGCTCAGACCTAAGTAACCAGGTGGAGTCGGTGTCACGTACCTGCAATCCTGCAACCAACCTATAACATGCATATATATATATAAGCCATTGAACAAAGCACACCGCGGTGGAGAAAAATTACGCATATCATAGGGCACTGCAAGTGAGTGATGTGATTCTCGCTCTCCACACCAATACACGCCACATCGACCGATTTAATTAAATAACTCTAGTCCATCGCAGCATATATATAACAATAACATCTAAGTAAAAAGAAAACATCTACGCTATCTCAAAGCATATCAGAAATCAAATATCACCATACAATATATCATCATGTCATAGAGTAAAACCACTGTCGCTCAAAACCAGCGATCAAAATATCCAAACAAAGTACCATAGTCTAACAGTGTGAAAACATATCAGCAGAAACCATAAGCATAAATGGAGGGGTACTACAATCTCCCTATAAAAAAAGTTGGGTTATCATCACCCAAGGTGATAATAGACATGCTAGATGGCTCAAAGGAAGAGAACTCAACCTTTGAAAAAACCATGTGGTGTGAAGCAGCTGAGTCAATAATCCTTTGCCTTAGTTGATTCCTAGTTTGATGAGGGTTTGATAGACTTAGGAACCTTAGTTGATTTCTGGTTTGATGAGGGTTTGATAGACTTAGGAACCCCTATATTATTCTTTTGAAGAAGATGAGAAAGATGGAAAATATGTTTCTTCATGCACTTGTGATCATCATGGCCAAACCTCTTACAAAAGGAACACTTAACTCTTTCTTTCTTAGGTTTCCCTTGAGATGAATATTTTTGAGTGCTTGGTTTGGAAGACTCAAATTTTGGTTCTTTCTTACTCTCCTTGTCCTTTTGATGTGATTGTTTCTTCTCTTGATTAAAATTCTTTGGTTTCCCATTCCCAACAATAAGGGCTTGAGCTTTTGTAGACTTCAATGTCACCATATGAATTAACTTATCTTGCTCCCTAGTTAGGTTGGAAATAAATTCATCTAAGGAAGGAATTTTTCAAGCAATTCCCATAGCACTTTTGGTTGACTAGAAAGTGGAAACAAACACTGATTAATTTTAACCTAGCTTAAAGATGACGGAAAGAACTAGTTGATCATCCCTTTTCTCTATTTTGGGCATTCCTTAAGTTGCAACCTTAGTGATTTAAATCTAGTGAAGAAGCCTTCTATAGTGTCATAAGAATTGGAGCTCAAGCTAATGTGCACATTCTCCAACTCATGGCTTCTCATCTCAACTTGTTTTCCAAAGAGTTTTTCTAGAGCAATCCAAATTTCATTAGGAGTATTAAAAGCTTTAATATAAAATAGACGTTTTGGAGACACGGTTAGACATAAGAATCCAATAGCTTGATTACCCTTGTTGAACCACTTAACTTTAGCACTTTCATCTGTATGTTTTTTTTCTACCCCCATTGTAACTCTATATAACCTCTTGTTCTTTAGTATTAGTTGAACCTTAGTTTTCCATTGATGGCAGTTAAATGGAATTAGAAGAGGAACTAGAACATTTGAATCCATGCTTGTTGATTGTTGCAATGAATTTAGAAGTGCAAAAAAGAAAAGATAGAAGGAAGAAGTACACACAACACAAGGCTATCCACAAGATAGTCAACTGTCCTGTTGTAGCCAACCAATTAGGCCTCTTGGATCAACGTTGTTTTGGTCCATTGCTCTTTTTCTATTCACTGTCATGAAGGAAGGTTTTGAGGCCTTGTAGGGGCATATAATACCTGTCTAAGTTCAGTGGTTTGGGCCTGGTATAGGCTTGTATGTGGATTTTATTCTGACTGTCCTATCGGGTAGGGCTACAAGGGTTAAAAGGGTAAAGAGGCCTAAAGGTTAGAGCAATGAGAAAATGGAGTTTCCTAAGTGAAAATTAGGGTGTTAAGTTTTGGTTTGGTCCTATTTGACATGATCTAAGTGGTTACAAAACCTCTTGGTTGTGAGAGTACAAGAACCCTAGGTGAGTTGGGTCTTTTCCTTGAAGGAATAGTGGATTGGAAAGGTCCACTTAAAGAGTATTTGAGAGAGTTGTGCTAAGATGGTGTTTTGATCATCTAGTTGATCATCTAAAGAAGCTTCCCCTACTCACTCTAAATCACTTATTCCTACATATTTCACTATCCT
>VDFB02218078.1:0-14053 GCA_007258455.2 Sequoia sempervirens | reverse complement strand
CAAGAAGGGATCCTCCTTCAATATAGGGTCAGGTTCAAGGATTCTATCCTCCTTTGCAACCTCTTCTTCTTTTGCTATTCTTCCATCAAACCGCATAACATTCAGTGCTTGCTCAAGTTGGTCTAACTTTTCTCTCAATACCCTATTGTCTTCATCTATTTCTTCAACCCTCTTGGCCAACTCAGCATTTTTCACCATGATGCTAGAACCACTAGACTCTTTCTCTAACATACAAGATCAATCCAAAATATTTTGCTTGCTCTGATACCAATCTGATAGGGAGAGGGGTTGGAGGAATCAATCACTGATTCCTGCTCTAGGCCTTTCCTTGTAAGAGACCTCCTTGGTGCTTTGCTTCACTGGGGCTCACCTATAGGGCTCCTACTCATGACCAGGTGCCCCTCGGGTTTGTCCACTCAACCCTTCTATCACAAACTCCAAACCACCAAGTCCACCTTTGGTTCATTGCCACAAGTCTCTCCTTAGCCTTTACACTATACCAAAGACCACTCTTCCCAACACTCCATCAACTCTGTAGGGTAGTGATAAGTCTTTAAGAGGCTTCAAACCGCCCCTCCAGCTTGAACAACTTCCAAGACTTCAACTTCCCATCGCTCTCACCAATCCTTTAGCTAAGGTTTGAAAGGCTAGTAGCCCTTGAGCCCCTATTAGGTCTCCTTCACCTACAAAATAGGTTAGAACTCACAAATCTCAAAAGGACTTCCCACTCTTTTTCCAAGGTTCTTGGTTCACATGGACAATACTCAAAGATTCTTGAGGTCTCAGCCTTCCACTGTCCGTACAAAGCTCAAACATGAAATGGAGCAAAAACTAGGGTTTTAAGCCTTCCCTTGATAGTTAGCAAACTTCCAATTTGTTTACACACCAAATGGATAGATGGAGCCTCCTCCTTCATGTAGTAACAAGGTAACACACCACCCTACCTCCTCCAAGAAGAAAATCCTCAATGGCTCAGCACCCCTGCAAGATTTGTGACCTGCACAACAAGTTTTTCCTAGCCGGACCTGCACTGGCTCGCCTAGGGCATCACTTTGCTAGCAACTCCTGCACTCAAACAAAACCTACCAACTAACATATGTACAAGCATGGTGTCTAGGAACTATTTCCAAAAGGTCATACGGTTTGTATGGTGGAAAAGTGCTCTAGCACCCCATTTACTCAACACTGCCTGTTTCAGGCCAGCAAGCACAAAGAAACCAAAATATTTACAAAGAGACAAGAAAATGATTGAAAGAACTATCTAAAGGCTATAAAAAACTTGTACTAGATTTATTCTACATCCTACACACAACACAGAACCAGATTTAATCCATTAGAGCCTTCTTTCAGACCAAAAAATAGAAAATTTCACTCAAAAAACTATTTTCCTTCAATTTCCAACAAAACAATCCATACAAATGTACTTTCAACCTTGTACAAAGGTCGAGGAAACCTTTAAATATGCTTTCCCAATATTTATTTTGCCAATGGGCCCTTCTTGGCTGCTCAAACACAAAAGGAGCATGTTTTTGCAAAAAATGTCAATAATTGCAAAAACCTCCATTCCTAAACTTTGGACTAGAACCTTTTTGTTTCTCACCCATGGTCAACATGACCTTATTAGAAAACATCATTCCAACCACAAAAATTCCTGAAGGCATACATCTAAGTCATAAACTCATTCTATACTTCCACATTTTTCCTAGTGTGCTCTCTATTGCTTCCTAGGCGCTCCTGCACCAATGAAATTAAGGAAGAACAACAAGAGAGGAACAGGAAAAATAAAATCAATACATAGTTTCAAGGATTTTTCAAGAGAGTAATAGAGCTATGGGAGCAACCTCATCTAAAATATTTTGAACTAGAGTTTTATATACCATTTAGAGAGCTTGGTTTTCATGGAGTTCCTTTCAAATCCTCTACTTTTATTGTTCCTATGGTAAATTTTTTGGTAGAGTTGGTGGAATTACCTTTCTTAGTAATCACTATTAGTGAGATTGAGATTGTTAACCTTGAGAGAGTAGGACTTGGTAAAAAGGGATTTGATATGGCTATTGTTTTCAAATAATTAAAGCGAGATGTACTCCATATGTACGCCATTCCTGAATCTTCACTTGATGGCATCAAGGAATGGATGAACTCCATGGATATAAAAGTATTATGAAAGTAGAATGAACTTGAACTAGCAACCAATTTGTAAGACTATTACTGATAATCTAGATAAATTTATTGAAGATGTTGGTTGGGAATTTTTGAATATGGAAGCTAGTGATTTTGATTCTGATAATCTTAAGAGTCGTGATCAAGGACAAGGAACCTCTAATGTAGAAGAGGAAATCATAATTAGATTTCACAGCCACCATCAAGAGTGTTACAAGCCAATCAACAAGATGGAGGGAATTTTTATATAAGAATAATTTTCAATGTTGCAGGTACCAGGTTTAATGCCAACTATAATGGTAACATTGAAATTCCCTAGCAATATTTATGTTAAGAAATTTTCCTTTAGATACAAGGATTCAAGGCACATCAACCATGTAATTTAATTTATATCATAAGTTAAAATTTACATAATGTTCGCCACTTCTCATGACTCCTCTACTCTTTCGACTGTCAAATGTGCCACTGCCTTGTCATTGATCACCATCATATTCTCCTTTTCATTATTATTTTCTCTATCATCTTTGGTATAAACACTTGACTATTATATTTAACTCAAGTGATGAAACTTAAAAATCATAATGATAGGCCAAAGAAAGAATATTCAATTTTTTCATGGTAAAAGGAGACCTCAATTTAAACACTGTCATACTCAAAAGGTTAATTCCATTGTCAAACATTTATTGCATATCTTAAACTATGACAAGTGTTTAATAAGGGTTTTGAAGAATAGGCCCTTGACAAGTTAGCTCCATCATTTTTTTATTGTTGTTGTATCTTTATTTAGCTCTTACTCCATTCCTTGCAATAGTGATACTTGGATTAGTCATACTTAACTCAGTCAGCTACTATCAAAGCTCCTTTTGACTAGATCATCTCTTCTTCTCATATTGGTTGTTATATTTTACATTGTGTTTTGATGCTTTTTCACTTAAAATTTGTCCTAAAGGGTCTTTTATTTTTCAATGTGATTGTCCCAGGTTATTTATTTTTAAAAAATTGATAATCATATTGTTGGTTACGTTGCATTACACATCATTCAAACTCAATGCATTACTTCAAATTCGATAACTATTTTGTGATTGAATAATTTGTTGTTTTATTTTCAGATGTTGGTGAGAGAAACACCGCCAAACATAAAAAGGGCAATGGATATTGGTGTTTCTACTGCAATACAATCCTCGATGGCTTTGATAGGGGAGGTATGAGGTAAATTACTAAATTTCAATTTACATTTGTTGTTATAGATGAACTAGTTCTAGTGAAAAATCAAACCATTATTGATTCGTAGTTTAATTCCTATTCAAATGGTTTATACAGGGCTCGAGCATGCCTGAGCATCAGCATGCAAATATTTCCATCTAGGAGAGTGGTCATCAGATGGCTGTAAGTGATTAAATTTTGTTAAATATATTAATTTTTATAATGTAATTTCTATATATTAATTTCTTTACTTCTTATTGTAATAGTTGAAACTTGACTAGGAGCTAAACCCTAGGAGGAGCAGCAGGAGCACTCCTCAACAGAAACAGGTGATATATTTATCACCATCAAGTCACCCAAGAAAGGGAAAGAAAATTGTATTTGAACCAGAGCATGGAGAGAAATGAATTTTGAATGTAGAGCCCTTTGTTGTATGCCTACATGGCAATTTTGTACATATTTTGTATTCAATATATTTGACATTGTATACCTATATGGAATTCTCGTAAGCCTATATGGCTTTTTTGTAACTATATTTTATACTTATATTGACATATATTGATGTACATGCGTACATGGCTATTTGATTAATACAAATCTTTTTTATCGATGGTGTCCATATTTGCATTATAAATTCATGGTTCAATAGATATGAGTTACATGTATTCAAGTGTATACTTTACAACTTACACACATATACTATTTGACTTATGTTGTAACATCAAAAAGTGTGAAAATTTGTGTTTGGAAGTCAAACGTAAGCCAATTTTGCAATTCTCGATTCTTGCATACTCGATCTTATGGACTTACTCCTTCCTAGCACATACTGTGAATATTTCTCATTTGGTGCAGAAGACAAATTCCTCATTTTTGAACCATTGTTTTCTTGTTTGCCTTCCACACAAAAAAATGTTCACACTTTTCAGATTGATGAATGATCAATAATGGCTTATTGTAAACACTTGACATTTTTATGGGTAAAAGCACAAAGCTATGTCACACTTTCGGCTAAATAAATAGTTTTGAGCGAAATATTTTTGACCGGAAAGGTTTCACCCGACTAGGTTTCGACCAAAACCATGTGGTGTATTACGTGGCACATAGGTTTCAGTCGAATAAGTTTCGCCCAAATCCAAAAAAATAAAAAATTTTCCTTTTCCCACTTTAAAACTGCCTTCGAAATTGGATTTTTTAATGTGCGGGGTTTCTATAGAAAGGGTTTTGGTAGAAAAAATTTCTATACAAAGGGTTTCAACTGAAACCCTTTCTATAGAAACCGTTTCTACCAAAACTGTATATGTGGCATCCTAGTTGGTAGCCAACTCAACTTTTTTCAGAATTTTCTGAAACTTTCAACTTTAGCTAAGTATTTATTTAGTCAAAATAATATTTTTTCAAAAAAAAAAAAACCCTTGTGTAGAGCTCGGAGTGGAGAATCCAAATATATAATTTTTTTATATTTTTATTAGTTTTAATATATTTTATTTTTAAAATAATGCAAGTAGGGAGCTAAAATGAAAAAATAAGTTGATTACAAATTAAAAATAATATAGTAAAACTTATTAAAAAAAATTAAATCTTTTATATAAAAAGAGGAGAGAGTCTTCTTTCTTAAAAGGGTATAATTTTTTTTTTGAAAATAGTTGGATAAAATTTTAAGAAAACTCCATTTTCAAATTCTCACATGTTTGACTTTAAATCTATTACAAAGAAAAATATACATCAAAATTTTTTATTTTCTTTTTTCCATGCACAAAAGATATTGTTTAGCTATTTGAGAAAAAAATATTAGGAGAAATGAAGTTTTTAATTTGTTTTTTGACAGCCCGTGAAGTCACTCTTTTCTGAAATTTTCAGCATTCCAAAATTTGTCCTTAAATTGATAAAAACATAATGAAAATAGTTTTTTTAATATTTTTAAAAATTACAACAATAAACTTCATTAAAATTTCTACATTTCATTAGTTTACACCATTTTGAAATTCAAAACATAAAGACCACTTTTATGTGGTCGAAGTTCAGAATTTTTTTTGCTATTGGCCGATTCATTTATAAAGTGTGACACAGGTTTGTGCTTTATACTTTATGTTTTTAACTTTAATTTATAATTTTGTAGTTTATATTCATAACATTGATTACATTGCATTGCACATCTTTCAAACTCAAAGCATTGCTTCACATTGCATAACTAATAACTAGATGCTGATAGATGACAAAATTTCAATTACACATAGTTGTTACAGTCATCCTGAAGCAGTTATGCAAATTACTTCTACATTGCATAACTAATAACTAGTGATAGCTACAATTGCATTTACTTGTCATGGCATTCATGAGACCATTTCTTCGAGAGTGGCATTTTTTCAAACAAATTAACGCCTTTGTCTATACTACTATACTTTTGATACATGTCTACAAAAGCATTTTGTCAAATAGTTCAAGTGTTGCCTTGTTGCTATGGCTGAACGCCTAAAAGAAGTGCTTTCAAACAAGCTATGCATGCTTGGAAAAAATCTATCAAAAGCATAATAGTAAGCAATATCATAGACAAGGTAGTGAACTCTTTGAAAAAATGCCTCAAAGAAATGAGGTCTCATGACTTGATGGAATGCCATGACAATAAAAATAATTTGATTGTCATGGCATTCCATCAAGTCATGAGACCTCATTTCTTTGAGGCATTTTTTCAAAGAGTTCACCGCCTTGTCTTTATGCTAAGTAACACATTTTTCATACATGTCTATCAAAGAATTCATCAAATACCATTGCCTTGTCGCTATGGCTAAAAGCCTAAAATAGGTTCTTCTTCAACAAGCTATGGATGCTTAGAAAAATCTATCAAAGCATAATAGGTAAGCAACAGCATAGACAAGGAATGGAACCATTTGAAAAAAATGCATCAAAGAAATGTCGCCTCATGGTGGTGAACATCAGCTTCGGCTTTGCTATGGTTGAAAGCCTAAAATAGGTGCTTCCAAAAGCTACATGGATGCTTGGAAAAAATCTATCAAAGCATACTAATAAGCAATATATTGTGGTAAAAGGAAGCAAACTATTTGAATAAAAGACTCAAAGAAATGTTGTCTCAATGGTGGTGGAATGCCATGGCAATCCATAGAAATTTTCTTTTCATGGCATTCGCCATGCCATTCCATCACCATGAGACCACATTTCTTTGAGGCATTTTTTCAAAGAGTTCATTGCCTTGTCTATGCTAACACATTTTTCATACATGTCTATCAAAGCATTTTATCAAACAAATACCACTATGGCCGCCATAATAGTGGTTTACAATTCCTGAGAGGAACGAATTTTAGCTGAAATCACATATTTTTAGAAAATATAATGATTTAAGCCTTAAAAAGTTCCATTTTAAGGATTCCAATTGAAGAGGGTTTAATCAAATCACCTTAGATCAAACCCCCTTGCATAGAACCTCGCTAGTTTTAAACCATACCTATAAATGCGTCTCCTTTACACCTATCAAAATGCTGATAAAAAATCACTTTTGATTTAGATTTTTGGGGATCAAATGAATTCATTTAAAATTTATTTCAAATGATTATGGTATTCCTCAGAACAAGCTATCCAATGAATATAATTTTAATATGTTTTGGTTTTGTTATGTATTTGTTTTTAAGTTTTATTAAACATAGTTTTTCTTAATCTAAAATGAATTTCTTTGTTCCTTCTCACATGTTGAAAATAGAAGATTATAAAAATTTTGAAAATATGAGTGCAATCTCGTGATATTGAAGTCCTTGATCCAACAAAAAAAATTAAACTAAATTTTGACATATACAAAAAGATAATGCTGCTATAACGGTCATGTACTGTGTCTAAATTGTAATTCGCTTGACTCTTTGAAACTTGATTATGGAAAAAATATTCAATAAAACTATCTAACCAAGTGGAAGCACTAGATATTAGAGCGGCAAATCCCCAAATTGAAAGAATTAGAATTTATCCTTCATGGAAAAAAAGTTAGCGTGTTATACGGTGTGTGTCACTTTTTAAAAATGTTGTTTTCTGAAAAAAAACAATTTTCGTGGGAGATGGAAAAAGAAGTGCAATTTGATTCCAAAAATTTTGAAAAAAATATTTTTAGAATCTACAGACAAAATTTGATGACACTCTAGTTTGCACTATCTTCAAATTCCTCACAGTTTAGCTGCTATAGGTGCCCTAATGTGAAGATTTAGTTAAAATAATAATTTTAGTGTCCAAATGGCCAAAAATTGTAAACTACTATTATGGATCACCTCTTCATTGCCTTTGCTACTATGGCTAAAAAAGCTCTAAAACAGGTGCTTTTTGAACAAGCTATGGATGCTTGGAAAAAATCTATCAAAGCATAATAGTAAGCAACAAGCTGATGCAATACAAAGATTGCCAAACCACTCAATAGGCCCATTCAAACCACCACAATTCAAGTTACATCAAGCCCATATCACTGAGACACAGCCCGAACAATAGGAGGAATGGCCTATTTCAACATACTACACTCAAAACCCTTAAGGGATTGATCTGGTTGAACGTAGCTCGGAGCGATTCTGCGTGTTTGGGTGTGAAAGAGGACCATTCATAGCATAAACATGCCTATTTGAATGTGTTGGAACAGTCCGTTTGGTCACACGACAAGTGTAACAAAAAATCGCACCACCTTGCAACTTTCCAATCGCTTCCATCCGACACTTTTTCCACTCAACCAAAACTCAACATCACTCGTGAAAAACCACTCGAGATAACAAAACCAAGAGAGGTTATTGTAGAGGGGTCTAACACAATCTCGTAGCCTCAGACGAAGAGTTTGTAAGCATCACGATTTCTTAGTAATAGCCCGTCAAAGATTTCAGCTATTTTGCACTTTGGACCCTTAAGGGATTGAGCCAATGGAACATAGCTCAGAGTGATTCGCCATGTTTGGGTGCAAAAGAGGACCATGCCTAGCTTTAAAAAAATTCCTATTTGGAATATGTTGAATAGTCCATTTGATGCATGAGTTGCAGAATGAAAATGCACTACCTTGCAACTTCTTCCACTGCCTCCATTTGACACTTTTTCCATCAATCAAAATTGACACCTCACGGGAAAGTTCACTTCTAGATAAATCCAAAACTGAGAGAGTGTTATTGTAAAGGGGCCCAACATGATCCCATAGGGATTAGATGAGAAGTTTCTAAGCATCAATGTGTCTGGAGTAACTCCTTGCTACAAAGTTTGTAGCCATTTTGCCCTTTGGACCCTTAAGGGATCGATCTGGTTGAACGTAGCTCGGAGCGATTCCACGTGTTTGGGTGTGAAAGAAGACCATTCCTAGCATAAACATGCCTATTTGAATGTGTTGGAATAGTCCATTTAGTCACACAAGTTGTAGAACGAAAATTGCACCACCTTGCAACTTTTCACTACTTCCATTTGACACTTTTTCCATCAACTAAAAACTGGACACGACGGGAAAACCACTCTGAGATAACCAAAACCGGGAGAGGTTATTGTAGAGGGTCCCAATGTGATCCCATAGGATTAGACAAGAATTTTATAAGTGTCATGGTGCCCGAGTAACCTCATGCTGAAGTTTGCAGCCATTATGCCCTTTAGACCCTCAAGGGATCGATTCGATTGAACGTAGCTTGGAGCGATTCCGCATATTTGGGTATGAAAAAGGACCATGCCTATTTGAACATGTTGGAGCAGTCCATTTGGTTGCACGAGTTGCATAACGAAAATTGCTTGCACTAGACGACCAAATTTGCTTGTAAGTGCTAAAACACTAAATTGGGTTTAACATGCAAACCAAAATGAATCTTTATAGGATAAATACATTTTAGGGTACCCATTTTGGGCATTAAAAACATATATCAATTTTAGATACACTTGTTTTGGAACACATGCATGATGTCCCAACTTCTTTACTTTTAAAGAATCCCAAACATGCAATGAGTTTTGCTTGTTTTGTGTGGAATTTTCTTAAAAAGGCACTTAGGAGTGATGGAAATGGTTGTAATTAGTCTATACAAATCTGAATCAGGGCTTTGGGGTGAAGGGGTGAGCCTAGGTAATCAAAATCCTAGTGTGATCAGCAAATTAAGCCTCTTGGGGACAGTGATACATTGGTCCATGGTTGTTCTTCCATCCACTATCAAAAGGTGAGACTTTGGGGTCTTGTAGAGGCATATCATAGTTGCCTAAATTCAGTAGTTTGAGTCTGGTATAGGTTTGTGGGTGGATTTTATTTAGACTGTCCTACCTTTCAAAAATTTGTTGTCCCACCAAAACTAGGCTTGAATAGCCCCCTTTTCCAAAGCAACCCTATTCAAAACTTATCACCTGACCATGAAACTTTCTACAGTACCTTAAATTTTTCCCAAACCAAGTATTTTCTAGGTTTTAATCTCCTATGACACCCTCAACACACTCAAATACAAAACCCTCACGAAATTGCTCCAAAAATTAGGGCCTCTTGAAAAATTGACTTCCACACACTTCCAGAATCTTCTCTTTGACTTTTCACCATTAAATAATCATTCCTAAACACCTTCAACTCAAAAAAAATGCCCCTCATTAAGGTAGATCTCCTACTACTACACTTTAGGCATCATTTTTATGCAGTTTTCAATGTGAAATCTCAGTGTACACCCTATCAGTCCTCCTTCCTGTACATTATTTTTTTAGAGCTGTATTATACATGTAATGATTGATCCATTTCACAAGTCACAACAACATTATTTCATGAAATGGATCAAATATCCAATGGTAAAAATTATTCCTTGACCAAACTCTTCATCCTTTTCCATATAGAAACTTTTACCAACCCTCTAGCCATCCTATCATTCTGAAAACTAGTCCACCATGTTAGTGTTGTACCTCTCAACTTTGTCTTAGAAAACTTAACCTTCCTCTCTTCTTCCATCTCTTCAAACTCAAAATAGTTTTCTAAGGCATCAAGCCATCCTAACACCTCTTCACTATCCATCTTCCCCTGATAGATAGGCAACTCTATGTGACTCTTTCCTCCATGACCTTGTGCTGCTTTCAACAATCTTATGAACTTCCTTTCCTCAGGGTCTTCTATCTCATCTTCCTCAAAGAGATGTCATATCATTGACTACAATTATTGCTAGATATGCACAAAATGGATTTGTTGAAAATGCTTTAGAAAGTTTCAAGCATATGCAATTGGTAGGTGTAAATCCAAATTCCACAACCTATGCCAAAATGGGAGCTTTGGAGTAGGGTATAAACATCCATCAAAGCATAATTCCAAACGACTTCAAAACTACAAGAATGGGAAGACATTAAATATGCATTTATTAACATAAAAAAATGAGACTAACAAATTTTACCATCAAGTATAAATTAATAAGAACAGTTGTGGATATACTTACAAATTAATAAGAACAATTATGCATATACTTACAAATTAATCCAATGAACCATCTGGGTCTGCTCTACTCTTTATTGTGTCAAGTATTGCCTCATGGTCAGACTCACAGACCTTCCACAAGGTCTTGTTCAAAGGTATACCCTTATATTTGGTCAAACAAACATTGGATGCCATGACAAGGTTTGAGTAATGAAGAATCTTACGATGCGTGTCAAATTCCTCAAACAACCAATGTTTAACACTCTTATGTGGGTACCTTTTGAGCCATGTTCCAGTAACAATAACTGATCCTGTAGGGTATTCAATGTTTTCTCCATCTACAATTGGGGCTTCCAATTTCTTTTTTGCCTCAAAATAATGACACAAGTAATAGTTTGTACCTTCTTCGTTGTCTTCATCTGCAATAACTACATAAACATGCCCTGCATTTATATGTGCAGCATATCTCTTGAAATTAGTCAACATTATGAATACAGTACAAAGTAAGATAACGATATGGAATTTCAAATACTAAGCAAGTAGATATATTACCTGGTTGAACTAGATCTGATACATGGTCAAAAGTCAACCAACATTCCTACCTATGCACCCAATGCCACCGAAGATATGCGGTGAAGTCGCTTAAGATAACTTGTCAACCATTTGTCAACCCACTTCGACTCACAATCATTCTAGGCTTGCATTGTACATGAAGAACAAAAGCATACCATCTTACATGTATTGATACTCCATGAACCTGCATTTGAGCTAAGGAAAGAGTGAAACTCACTTGATCCTATTAGTGTACAACAATCCTCATATGGTGCAATGTTAGTATCATCCATCAACCAAAAAAATCTATGAACTGAAGACGTAACTTCATTACCTAGACCCATCGAAACATTACACCACTCGATAATTGATCTTGCATCTGTCAACTGTGCATTGTCTTGATACTTTAACTCTTCTCGTGCTAATGCTCTTTTCATGCATGCTCCTACACTGTCATGCTCCCCCTTTCCATGTCTGGCTTCACAAAAGTTCAACATATGTTGAACACGTGTAGTGAGATGCATCCTGCACAACCACTAGAACATGCACACATTCTTGAACTGTGCTGCATAGTTGTCTGACCATATTATATGCCGACTGTATGATATGCCCCTCTGAGCCAAACGGTTGTAGAACATCTAGAAGCAACCTTCCACAAACTTTCGAGAATGTGTGGGATCATCACTAATATAAAAGTGATACTCCCTCAATACCTTCCTTTCGTCCTCTATACTATCAGCTGCATGTATGAATGCTATGTGCACAAATATCGAAAACTATGTGGAGTTGTAATACTGTGACTGCACCTCATGCTGTGGCTATAGAGTGTAGTTCTCTACAAACTCAACCAATGATACTATGCTGCCAAGTGGAAAGGTGTCCTTGCATAGCTTGAATTTTGTGTCTAGCCATCGGGCTCTATGGGTATGCCTTGCATACTCATACACTAGATTCTCACGAAACATGGACATGAACTGATACACTGGAATTTTTTGAATAACCAACTCACACCTTTTTGCTTCAGACCCATCTTTTGTACCATATATGCAATTGTTTTATAATTTCCTGAATCTCTACTAGTTTTGTCTCACCTCATATGTGCTTTCCATATGTTGACATACTAGTATTCGTTGCAAGCCACCGCAACGCTCACATGAACCATCCAAGCATGCTATCCTATATAATATTTGGCCATCCTCTATTTCACATAAATTTTTTGATAAGAAATATCTTGAAGATTTTGGTGGGGCTTCTATACCACAATCCTATAAAACATCATTAGTATGCAAATGTAAACATATAGAACGACAAACATCATAATGGTTAGAGAATTCAATATGTAGTTTACAACAACAAGTAGTGCTGTGTGGATTTATCTTGACATAAAAAGGTTTAATCCATTTCAAAAAAATCTTGAGAAACACGAATTTGAGGATACTCGCATTTTGAAATTTAAGGAAAAAATTGGGCTCTGAGCCTACATCAAAAAAAAATGCTTTGGATAGCCCATGGCTCTCATCACCCATCTCCCTTCTAAGACATCCCTTGATTCAAGATGGCCTTGTATTATTCTTCCAATAATCTTCAATTAGTTCTCAATGCTTCAACAACTTTTTTATCTTTGTGTGGCAGTCTCCCCAAGAATGCCCATAATTCATTTGAATCGGTGCCCTCAATTCTTTGCCGCCTTTGAACAGATTTTGATAAAGTTTTTCTACTAATTCCCACTTGTTCACTTGTCTTTTTAATGAGGCAAGATCTCTTTGTTTGATAGTTTACCATATTTGATGTAATGACATGTCGTGTGACATTACTATCCTTTGAGCGTGAGGTCTTACCCACAGTGTCATAAGCATCCATTAGATTCTTCACAATAGTGTTTTCACTTGATGCATTCGATGTTCTCAACCCAAGAGTCTTCATATGATGTTTTCAGACTTTTAAACCCCACATCATTTGGAAACAAAATAGTTGACATCTTGCAGTCTCATTTAGCCTTTCAAAGAACATTTTCCAAATCTTATCAAAGATATCTTCTACAAGTGCATTTTGAATCTTACCTTCCATGTGCTACAAAATATCCTCATCAATATTAATCAAAAAACTTTGGCTTTCACGAAAAATTTAGGTGGTGTCTCTTAGGTACATACATCTCTACATTACCAATTTCATCAATATTTAATTGAGGTGGGCTAGATTGCATACCTTCAATTGAGGGTGGAATAGAAGACATACCTTGAGGTTCACGTGGGGATGATGGCGTACCTTGTTCCTCAATTCTGAGTGATGATGTACTCTCAACTTTAGATGTGGTGGAAGGTGTCCAACCATACTCACATGTGGTAGATGGTTTCCCTCCATATTCGCTTGTGTGTAATGGTGTCCCTTCATCTTCACTTGTGGTAGAGGGTGTGTCTCCAACTACAGTATCTGCATCTACCCTAGTATGACTCTTTCGCATTCGTTCCCTTTGTGCTACCAATTTCTTTTCTCTTTTTGACGGTTGAAGTTCCTCTTCAACTGGCTTGTTTTCATCAATTGTTTCCAATTTTTGATTTTCACGATATTCCCTCATTCATTTGTTATTTTTATCTCTTAAGGCTTGGAGCTTATCATCTGTTAGTTTTTTCCCTTTAACAGTTCGTTTCTTTGGCATGACGAATAATTTTACCCATACAAAAAGTGCTAAGTTGTCAAGTTAACTAATTGAAATCTTTGGAAGCATAACTGAATCAAAACAATATAAACTGTCCCTATACCCAAGTAGTGATG
>VDFB02218076.1:0-14490 GCA_007258455.2 Sequoia sempervirens | reverse complement strand
TCCAAGCTCGAGCAGAACTACTATCACTTCCATCAAAGTGGGGAAGCGTAACCTTGCTGATAGCTTGATGCAAGTCTCCTTGTGCTGGAGTCCTTCTTTGGTCGTAATTCCTCCCTTGGCCTCTATCCTTCCTTCTATACTCCATGTAATCATTGAAGGACATGTCAAGCTTGACTTCATCAGGAAGGGTGTCATATTCCGTACGGCCGATCCTCAGCCTCTCCAAAGATGAAGCATTTTCTTCTGGATCAGGATGTGGGTTTGCTGGTGCCAAAAATGTGGGTTTGAAGGGTCTAGCAGAAATGTATGTGTTGCTCACTGAAGGTTGAGCAACATGACTATTGTGCAGGTTGGAAGCACTGTGCTCACCGGTATGCACTGTATTGTTTTGTGGAGTATTCTGACTCATTCTCCCCAACATGAGAGAAAACATATCCAACAAAGCATCCATCTTCTTATCAAGCCCTTGACATAGATTGGCCGAATTGTCTATACCTTTCCCACTGTCACCTCTGTTGCCGAAAACCCTCTCATTACCCCCTGAAGTCCTTTCACTGTCCCCCATTTCTGTCTCCTGAGAAGACTCCCAATGAGCCCTCAAAACCTCTGATGCTGTCTGTCCTTCTGGAGCTTGATGCAACTGTGTCTGAACTGTATCCCTCTTGTAAACCCTTGCCAAGTACCTTTGTTCTCTGTCACTCATAGAATGCTGATTTCACAGGATGGCAGGATGCGTGGCTCTGATACCACTGAAATATAACGGACCAATTTTTTTCAAATTTTTCAAGGCAACTTACAATGAGTCAAGCACCCGTTAAGGTTAGTCAGAAAACCAAAACGATGCTGAAAGTAACTCTAACCTGAATGTACACCAGGATCCCGATATGGGCAAGGTGTGAGCATTGGTCAGAGGGTCTCAAAAGTAAATGCTGGAAAGAAACTCTAACCACGAGATGCGCCGGCGAACGACGAGCATTCGGTCAGAGGGTCCCTATCTATTGCAATACTGGAAAGTAGCTCAACACCAAGCATGTGCTACTCAGTCCATGATGGACAAGAGGCGACCATATGGCGGAGACTTGAATTTACAAAGCAAATTAAGAAACTAGGCGGCAAGCCAGCCTCTTCCACTTATTCAGTGGGTAGTTACAAATACTGAAAGAACAAGAAAGTGAAAGATGCTGACAGTACTACTGTTCAGCTTACAATATCAGAATTTTAGATGTTAAGCACAAGATTTGAGTGTCACCCGCAGCTGCAACAATATATATGATATTCTCAATGATATCAATGCCTTTCCTCTCAAGAACAAGCTCAAATGATAGTTTTATAACACGCTGTTATGACAGACCCAAGACTGAAACTGTTATCAGCAATACAGTAACTCAATGAAATGCTCACCACACATTCACCACTCACCCAATAAGCATGAAAAAGGATGCAAATGACTCCTAAGAAGATGGCGCCCAAACCAAGGACACAAAACAGACCCAAAGTGATGCTATTTATTTTCTGCTCATCTCCCAAGACACCCAAATGGTACGGCTTTATGATATAGGGCGATTTCTTTCTTAAAATTCAAGTTTTGCTCAATAAAATCTGATAATTGGTGCAAAGGGGCGCCCAGCCAAGACAAGAAGATAGGAAAGATACCCAGAATGAAATATTTTTGTATTTTTGAAATATGAGTGAAACATACAATCAGCTATGAACTCAGCAACTACAGAAAATCACATGAAAATGCTTATAATTGAACTACAATTGCAACAACTCACAACAAACCAATCCTCACTACAAAAATGCACTCAAAACACAACAAACCTCTCCACTAGGTGCTGTCTCACAAGCACGAAGTTGAGCCAAGCTAGGAGGCATTCATTCCTCGAAGCAATCCTCTCACCATTTCGGCAGCATAACTTTACTCAAGACGTTGGATGATCAAACTGAAGACCAAGACCTCCTTTTAAAGACTTGAGATGACTGTCCAGAAGCTTCTAGAAACCCAACATTTCAAATTTTGAGTAACTCCTTTTCCCTCCAAAAGTGGCGTCCCTTTTTGCCTTAGCAAATTTGACATTTTAAATTACAATAAACTCCAAGGTGGGCGTCCTTTTCTCCAACATTGATTTTTTGACATTAGAAAATATAAAATAATCCTCATGGGGCGCCACCCCTTCAAAAGCCACCTTTTAAAAACAACTTAAGTTCCAACACTAGGCTAAGGGGGTCAACAACAAAATATAACATTAAACATGCCTTTATTAAAATTAATTCAACTTATCTCTCCAAACGAGCCCCAAAGCCGAAATTGAGCAAAACCAACTGAACAACTGAAGTAGAAGGTTAATCGAGCCGAGACCAACAAGACCACTGCCAGAAATAGAATTTACTAAAAATAGTAAATTCGTGAAAGTGCTCAGAATGCCAAAACGAACACATCACCGAAAAGCTCACGAAAAACCCAGAAGGAATCCGCAATTCAAACGCCAATCCGTGAGCACAAGAAACCACCAGCCAAGAAACCCTAATTTCACCACCGGAAAGCCTACGGGTCTCCAGAATAGGCTAACGGTAAATCAGAGGAAGTCATGCTCGGTGAGCAACATACATGCCGCAGTTATCCTCATCCTGTTTTGAGTTGTGAGTCTTCTTTTGATGATGGCAGTATAGGATGGAATACACATGACTACTCTAGTATTCCATTGGCACAGACAAGAGAGTTTCACCTCGACTGCATAATGAGGTGTGCTCATCAGTTTACTTTCAGCCCACATACATAGGATTTGACTGTCTTTGATGACACAGAAAGGTGGGTTGAATAAGAGGTGTCCAGGTTCACTCCAGTATGATATATTTCCAACTTTGGGTAATGACTTCAAGTTTGGCAAGTCTTCCACTTTGTTCCCTTTTCCTAATTGGCTTTTGAATCAAGACTTAGAGGCTTGTTACAATTGGGATTTTGAGGTTATCAGAGTGGCACAATGGAAGCCATCAGTGATTGGCTTTCCAATTCATTCATGGGATCTAGGAATTTATTTGTTGGTTGGTTGGCCTCATAGATTGATAGGGCTTGACAATGTTAGGAGCTTCAATTGTATTCAGAGGATGCTGGTTGGAGTTCTTTTCAGGATCATTTGGTATCCGAGTGGTTGGTGGATAGACACAGATGGTTTGTTGTTCAGGTATCAGATGCTATGACAGTTGAGATGGTTTGTAGATGCGGATTGCTTGAGGGCAAGCAATCTTTGGGAAGGGAGGACTGCAATGTCCCTGAATTTGTGGAGAAGTGACTTAATTAATTTAATTGATTAAGTTGTCCTAAAATTAATAATATTTCAAAAGGATGACTTAATTGATTATTTTAATTAAAATAAAAAAATAAATTATAAAGTCACTTAAATAATATTTTGAAAATGACTTAAGTGAAAATAAAATATTATAATGTCACTTTTGGAAATATTATTGTTCTAGAAGCTTCTTGGAGGATCTTTCTAAATGATCAAAAGAATTCTTTATAAGGAGTTGTGAGCTAGCCTTTTGAGCATGCTTGGATTTTATTTCTCATTTTAGTTTGGGAAGAGCTTAAAGGCTTTTTCAAGTCTGAGGGTTTGAAGACTCTAGGATACTAGGTTTGGTTGTGAAAGATCAATCCTAGCTAGAGATTGTGGAGGAATCCATCTAGGGTTTCTATAGGTGCTTCATTGCAAATTTAATGGTCTTTGACCAAATATGGAGATTATCGATTGTATTCAATTTGTCTGAGAAGCTAAATATTTGAGGATTTGCAATAGCTGATGTATTATTGCAAATTTGAATGGGAGTTTCTATTAATGCAATAGCTGGTTCATTATTGCATTTATCTGTCTTGCTGATAACATTTATTATTGAGAAATTTATAATTATTTTTAGTATTGTGGAGCTTTGAGTAATATTTGAGAAAAATAAATATAAGTGCCAAAAAATTCTATTCCTCGATAAATAAAGGGAAAATATTAATTTCCATTACTCATCGATTAATAAGGCTTGATGATAAAGTAAAGTTTTGAATATGATATTTGTCATCACCTTTCATTTGGGAAATTGACGTGTTTAAAGGATTCGTATTATGTTCACATTGCACTGGGTTTAGTTGAAGAATCAAAAATACGAATATTTGAAGAGGATACTCAGCGCCTTCATTCTGTCGGCACCTCCAATGTACTCCCAAATAGTAGATGCCTTGAGACTCCATCTTTCTGCATCACAGCAACACAAAGAGGCTACAACGATTTATTACATTGAAGCTGATTAGAAAGTCGTCGGTTTCTATAGACTCCTAGCGCCCCATGCATTTAGAAGCTGGACGGAAATCAATTTTGAAGGGTTTGAGTGGAGATTGAACTCTCATAGGGAAGCGACTTCATGCTGGTGAAGGTCGTCATAGTAAAGAGGTATTTGGTATCAATCAAGGCTTGAGACTTAGCTGCAAGCTCGTGGCATTTTCAGGTCCCATAGCTCATACTTGAAAGGTGATTTAATGGTTAGAAGTTGTGCCTAATTTCCCAAGCATCATTCTATAAGTTTGCAGCTGATTTTGGCATTTGTGGAGAATAGAAGCTTCAGCCAGGTGTGAAGGTTTCAATCAGACCAAATCGTCATTATCTTTGCCATCAAATTTAGGCCAGTTTGAGGAATATTGATTCAATCTTTATCATTGCAGTTGTATAGTCACTTGCCATTGTAATAATTTTGAGTTTCAAAACTATAGTCCAATACATGATAGAATATGGAGTTTACATGGCAACTGTTCGTTGAAATGTCTATTTGCTGTGCTAGCTCAATATTAGTGAATTATAAGCATATTTTGGACGGAATTATTCAAGCTATCAGGCACGGAGTTGACCCCAAGTACCAGCTATCACCCCCAATAGACGAGCAAACCGAAAATTGTGAATAAATGGGTGGAAGGCTACTTGTGTAGATATGTGGCAGGACAGCAAAGGACATGGATTAAGTGGCTTCATTTGGGAGAATATTGTTGCAACACCAGTTACCACTTGTCAATTGGTATGACATCGTTCAAGGCATTATATGGGTATGATGTATCATCCTTCTTAGATTTGGCCTTTGGAGAAAGTAAGGCATCCAAAGCCAAAGAGTGGGCCCAAGAATGCCAAGATATTCTTAAGTCTCTTAAGAATAATTTACATCATGTCCAAAATCTACAAAAGAACTACGCGGATAAACACCACGTTGAGCAAAACTTTGAGATTGGAGATTGGTTTACCTCCACTTACAACCATATTGGCAATCTTCCTTGAAGAAAAGTGGCACCAAAAAGCTAAAGCCCCGATTCTATGGGCCTTACAAGGTGATCAAGCGGATAGGAGAAGTGGCATATGAATTAGAACTCCCGAAAAATAGTAGAATACATAATGTATTCCATGTATTATGCCTCAAAAAGGTGCTAGGACAGTGGATTGCACCCTCCACTAAACTTCCACCCTTGAATGAATAAGGCAAGTTGGTTTTGCTGCCCGATAAATATATGGACACCAGGAAAATAAGGTTGAGAAATAGAGTCATCAAAGAATATCTCATCAGATGGAAAGGTTTACCTATGGAGGATGCTACATGGGAGAATGAGCAGGTTCTCAAACATCCTAAGCTATGAATGCTTGTGGACAAGCATTTCCAAGGAGGGGAGTCTGTAATAAACGTCCAAATGACTGAAATAAATGACAACACAATTGGTCGACATAAGGAAAATAGTCAATCTCATCGCTGATTAAAGAATAAAGGGAAAACAGTTAATCGACTTTAGGTAATTAGTAAATAAAGATGCAATAAAGAATTAATATCTACTAAAGATGGTTGTAAGGAGACAATAAGTAAATCGACCAAAGTCAACCAAATCAGCAATCCCAACTAAAGTGGAATAAATTAATCTTTGTTTAGGAGTAAATTGCATATGCTACATATTAATTAAATGTCCAAGTGTGCAGCGATTTAGTTTATGGAGTGGTTATGTTGTGAAAGGTGGTGATTAAAACAAATAAAAGACATTTCCCTCTAATTGGACATTCCTTCCCAAAAAGACATCTCCCTCTAATTGGACATTCCTTCCCAAAAAGACATCTCCCTCTAATTGGACATTCCTTCCCAAAAAGACATGACTTTCCAAATCAGGCATCAAAGATATAAGATGTTAAGAAGTGAAGAGAAAAAGGGCATCAAACAGGTTTGAAGATTTAATATACTCTTATTAGCAGATCAAGGCGCTCTTAGGGAGCCATTGATCCTTAAATACAGGCTGCATAATAATTGAGATATATTAGCCACCCAGCCAAGGACAATCGCATGATTTAAAGGACTATAATCAAAGACAGCGGCTAAGGAAAGACACCATCTTGCTCCAAATTCATATGCATATAATCAAATAGAGAGATCAGAAATAGCATCCATATTGTGGTGTCCTTTCTGCATTTTTAAAACAATTATAATTGCAGATTACATATCAGTATTTATAGCATATATAAGTTCATTCTTATAAGCATATCTTTAATTATTATATATATCTAAATCCAATAATCAAGTATATATATATATATATATATATATATTAGCCTATTATAATTGCAGATTACATATCAGTATTTATAGCAGATATAAGTTCATTCTTATCAGCATATCTTTAAATATTATATATATCTAAATCCAATAATCACGTCAATATTAGCCTTTGAAGGTTGCTCTTAATAGGATTTAAAGTCTGTCATTAAAGTTATTGATTCTGGACCTATTTGGATATCTTAATTTAGAAGACTAAAGACACTTTAAGATAAATCCATATCTTAATTTAGAAGACTAAAGACAACTTTAAGATAAATCCATAAGGGGACATCAGAGAGTGTGACAAATTGAAAATCTGCAAAAAGAATTGGGTGTAAAATTGTGGGCTATTACATTGTTTCAAGGAAAAAACTTTGGTTAAAATCTGGGGCTAGACATTACAACCTCACTTGCTCTTTTTAGGAAGTTTTCAAAGAAGGAATTCCTCAAACCTATAGAGACAAGATATGTCAATTACTTCATTTTGTTAGAGAGGATGCTTGAGGTGCATGAGCCTCTACAAATGATGATGGTGAATTCAAAGTGGAGTAGATGGCCTAATTCAAGCTCTACTTAAGGAAAAGCCATCGAACAAAGGATCCTCGATAATGATTGGTGGTCCATTGTGAAGTAAGACATTGCTAATTTTATTAATAAATTGATGATTTTATCAAATATTAAATATTAAATATTACATTGTTGATTTTCTTATTAAATTTCTGATTTTAATATTTTAATTTTATTGTCCAATATTTCAAATTTTGAAGATTCTAACTTGTCAATTAATTCTTGTGAAATTTTTGTTTTCATTTTGCAAATATGTTTGCTCTTTCATTTCACCTGCTGCAGATGTCATTAGATATGTTGATATGGACTCTCCTAGTCTTGAAGAGATATATGAGACATTTGATAGCATGCTTGGAAAAATAAAGCAAACAATTTTGGCTAAGGATCCTACTTTGGGATTATATGAGCAACATTTGAAGCCCAATGTGATGTGGAGGTGGAACGCCATAAACACCTCGCTTCATATGGCAGCCTTTGCTTTAAATCCCAAATGGTATGCACTAGAGGCTAGAAGGTTACCTCCTTGTGATGACGAAGAGGCGAAAGAAGGGCTAATGAAGGCCTTTCAAAAGATACATCAGTTGAAAACTCTACAATACTTCACACACAATGACTCGCCTTCACAAATCTTCATAGTCGAACATTCAATAAACCAAAGGCGAAAATAGATAGAGCTAAATTAGCTAAAACTAACCCTATTGGATGGTGGACATGGCACAAGAAGGATACTCCACAGTTGAAGATGCTTACCATTCGCTTCCTTTCATAGGTTGCCAATTCCTCTACTGTAGAGAGGAATCAGTCCACATACAGCATTATCCACTCTACCAAGAGGAATAGGCTTACCTCTAGACAAGCGGAGAAGCTAGTGGTTGTGCATAATGTTTTCCGACTTCAAGATCATTAGCCTCCAAAGTATCAACAGACTCTAGCTTTACGATGGGATGTTGATCCCGACGACACTGCCCAGGTTGATGAGTGCTGACGTGGTTTTTGAGACCGCACCAACACAGAATAAAGTTTCCCAACAGATACTCTATCCTCTCTTGAACAAAGTATTCAGCATGCTAAGATTGCGAGTGAGTTCATGCTTTCAACTCCAAGGTTCCTTTAATGCGAATAGACTCAGTTGGCTCGATGTGATTGTGCTGGTATTTCAAGGGGACTTACACAATTGTTCGACAGCTAACAACAGACAGTAGACTAGGGGCTTTCGTATAATTCGAATGATTTGGCAGGTGAGCACAAGTTTCCTAATTCTAACCGAAGATGAACTGAAATTAAAGGGTGTAGGGCCTAAAAAGTTCTAATTTATTCTAAGGTGTGGGACATGGCGATCAATTCTCACAAGCTTCAACCAAGCTCCGTTTTGCCTCACTTCGGACAGCTTCCACGGAACTGGTGCAATCTTCAGAGGAGTGACTTAAGATACCAAATCATTCATTTAGCATGCGACACACCATCACAATGACGCCAAGCCAACATATTAACCACATAACGGGTTGTTTCACAAAAGTTCCGCTGATTACCACTAGCGACCCAATCGTCAAATGAGCCGCTAGTGGTATGGACGAACGAAGCCTTGTTCAAATCACACCACATTCCAACACACATAAGTACTTCTGTATTGAAATGAAATCTACTTTGCATTTTAAGCTACCATGCCACGCGGAATTGAAGGACCTAAGAAGTTCTCAACAACTATTCACACAACAAAAGGAGAATTCACCATCAGAAAAATTCTTTATTATGAAAGCATACATGACAACTTCTTACAAAGTATCCAAAGGGAAGACTTCCTTCCTTTTCACACCCACACCACTTACTTACCTAACTTTCTCTACTTCTGCTCCGCCTCCTAAATCTAATGAGGTACAAATGAGGGGGACTCCCCCTTTTTAGAAGGTTGCCAAGTCCAACGGACGGCTTAGATTATAATCGGCTGGATGGCCCAGATTGTGCCACCTCAGCCCTAAACAAGATTTGCCCTAAAAACCGCCACAAAGGAGAGTGGGGTAATAAATGAACCATTAATGTCCACCACCCTTCTAGAAGATTCCAGTTTGTAGATGCGTTCACACTGTTCTTGATCTTCCTTCTTGACGTTGTTCTTCAACCGCCGAAGCTTGCACTTTTTGTCACTTGAGTTATACTAAGTTTTGTAACACTTAGCCATTTTTGTAAATCGCCTAGACGCCCTCAAGAAAATGAGCAAGGAGAAAAGTATTAGAACACTTCATAATATAAATTCAACTTTACTTACCGTGATTCTCATCGCTCACTTCAAGCTGCTTCATCGCCTCTCCACTACTAGCCAACTGGCTTCTTTCGCAGGTGATTCTTCTTCCAACATCTGACTTCAACCGACATTCCCTTATCACCTTTCTCCGGGCCGGTGGTGTTCGCAGAATTTTGATCTTCATCTACCTCTCGCTCAAGAAAAATTATCTTTACGAAGAGCTAAATTCACCTAGGCAAAGTTCCTTCGTCTATCGCCACCGAGTATTTCACCGAAAAATGCATTTCTTCTAATTTGCCTTAGAAAATTTAAAATTTCCTTAGAAAAATTCATCAACCTCCGGTGCCCATATTTGAAGCCATCCTCGGCTGCAAAAGAAGCACATGGAAGACTTTATAAATCAACTCCCTCATCGGTCTTCACTACCCGTAAGAAAATTTTCTCGAACGCCGATGAATCTGGTACCCACTTAACGGTTCATTTAAATTTTCTTGAATTTTGAACCTTGTAGTGTGTACTATTTCCCCGCGGAAATTTAAATCGCTCTTTATGAAGATTTCTATTGCTCTGCATTCTGCAGTTTTTATCAACTGCAGCCGCATTCTCCACACCGACTTCATCTCCGACAATCCCGCTCGTGCTTCAAAAAAAAAACTTCCACCACCTCAGAGCTCTAGGCGTATTTTCTAAGGGAGAAAATATTTGTGCCTTGAAAAAATTTTGAATCACTTAGCATTTTGAAAATTTTGCCTTAGAGAATTTTATTCAACTTTGCTCACTTTGCCTGGGAGAAAATTTTATCCAACTTCATCCGTCTCAGAGAATTTTCTTTCAAAACACATCACGCCTAACATACTTTATTTTATTCATCACTTTGTATTTTATTCTTCATAAAATATCCAACGCCTTAGCAACTATCATCAATACCTTAGGCGCATTTTATACTTGCAAAAGGATTTCTATTTCCACGCCTTAGCCATTTTACTTCACCACCTTGCAGGCTTAGCATTTTCAACGCCCAAGCAATATTTTTTAATTTCCATCACCCACCACCTTACACACTTAGGCGCATTTGGCACTTTATGAGGAATCTTCAACACACCTAGCAATATTCAATTATCAACTTTACTAACCCTTTACATGGCGCATATCTCTTGAAGGATGGAATATTCAACGCGCCATCTTTAACTCCTCTCCTTTGCTAACTTTGGGCGCATTTGTGGTGGATAACGCCTTTATGTGACTTTTCGACTTCCAGCCTTTTGTCCTCATATGGCCCCATTTGGGCGCATTTTGCCATGTAAGAAGAATGAAAAGCTTTGACTTGTTGACTTTCTTGGGCGCATTCTTGCCTTGATGAAGGATGGGCGCATTTCAGCATATGTGAAGGATGACCTGATCTTCCTTATTTTGTCTTGACATGGCTGCCTTTTGGGCGCATTCTGTACCCCATGAAGGATGAAAAAATGTTGACCCTTTGACTTTGCTTGCTAACTCCTCCTTGTTGAACTTGGGCGCATTTTACTAGTGGAGGAGGATATTTTTAACTTAGAATTTTTTTTTTCATGCTTCAAGGCCAAGATGGGCGCATTTTACCCCTGGAGGTGGATGAAACTTGTTGACTTCCTTTGACCTCTTTCTTTTTGGGCGCATTTTACCCCCTGAGCAGGATATCTTCATCACCTAGAAAAATTTCATCACTTGCCAACTGGATGAGGGCGCATTTTACTATGTGAGGTGGATGAACATCAACACTTAGCCATTTTTCCTCGTCCCTGCCAGCTTCCATGCCCTGCTATTTATAGTAAGCTCGGTATCAAGCTTAGAACTAATTTGAAATTTTAAATAATGCGATCCCAGACCTCGTTGTCCCTCGTCGACACTATATTTTTAGCAAGCCCGCTATTTTAGCCATTTCGAGGCAGACGGTTACAGGCAGAAGAGTAACCACTTGTTTCGATAGTTCTACTGTCTCGGATAACTCTGAAATTTGAATGAGCCCTCACCACGCGACCTCCTCGCTTACGACATCAACGCATGCACCGGGCTTACCATATTTTAGTCTAAGCTCAGCTGATCCTGGTTTCATAACAGTAAGCGCGAAACTGACGGAAATTTTCACCCGCCAGATAGCGTCTGGCGATGCCGACCGGCTGTGGCATTTACACGGCTTTTCGGTACTTTGACTTTTCGCCCTTCTTTTCAGGCTCCGAAGTTGGAAACCCTAATTTGCTCTGCATGCACATCAAATGATTTCTGTTTCTCTTCATTTTTGTGGCACTGCGATCAGCTCGTGATTCTGAACTGCTGGGAAGCGTCTGCCGGGACACACCTGCTAAAAATAGTAAGTTCCTTATTGAGCGAGTATCTTCGTTTGCATGTCACACCATCGCGAAGCTCTTGAAAAACCCATCACGAATCATCCGACATGCAAAAGAAACCCTGACATGCAAACCCTAAAAATAGCCTTCGAAGGCTGAATTCTGAAAGTCGTTATCTCGCTTTGCATGTTACACCATCGCGAAGGTCTCGAAAAACCCAGAAGGAATATGCCAACATGCAAAGAAAAACTCTGCATCCGAACCCTGAAATTTGTCCTGGAAGCTGAACTGCTAAAAATAGTAAGTTGTCTGTTTTCGCTCAAATTTTACACGCGAGTAACCTGATGCGCTTTGAATGCCGTGTGACTACCAGAATCCCAAAAATGCTGACGAATTGCCTGTAATTTCACACTTACTAAAAATAGTAAGTACTCAGAATCTGATGAAAACTTGCTGAGAGCCTGCTGGAAGCACACTGACAACGACGTTAATCTCAATTTTCAATTCATTTACTTCGTTCGACCTTGGACTGACCAGGAAAGACTCAAACCCTAATTTCAAACTTGGCCAAATTTCACTTGTTTAAGTTCAAAGACGGGAACGTCCCCGGAAAGCAGACCAGAGAAAAGAGACAGACAAAGGGAGAGAGAGAGAAAAGAACCAAAGCCAAAAGACCAGAATGGAGCAAAAATTAGGGGTCCCCATTTTGAATGGGGCGATGTGTGAAAAGGTCACAACAATGAGGAGAAGGCACGGGAGGGATTGGTTGGGATTCAATTGGATGAGGCAGATCCTCATAGTAGCACTGACTCAGAGGACTTTGATTTTGATGCAATGATGGGAGATGCAAATTAGGGTAGCAATATACTTTCTTTTTTGTATTTTCATATTGTAATTGAAAGTAAAACTTGCAGCCTTTGGGAATTTTGTTGTAACTTGTACACTATTTTTTAATATCACATGCATATTGACAATGAATTATGTAAGCAATTAAGTTTTCACATTTGCTTATTTATTTGACTCTCATGTGAACTCTCAATTCAACACAACTGTTATGTATTAAGGATCTATAATGTATATGATGAATGTTTATCAATGTTATCATATGAATATTTAAAATTTCCCTATATATTTTAAAATTTTCCTATTTTTTATATATGCGTCCCCTTTGCCATCCCCTATCGTCCCCAAAAATGGCCCGAAATATTGCTAACCCCGAAACTTGTCCCTTGGTCCCCTGCCATCCCCGTCCCAAAAACTCTAGGTAACATAGGAGATTTATCCTTACATACTGCTATGTTTTGTATTGTCTTGAAAAGACATTAAAACGTTAACATACACATGCATGCATACATGTATCTATGTATGCATATACACTACCATCTGCTATTGTGCTCAAAAACTATTCCCCTAGGCAACCATCCCTGTCTTAGAAACGCTGTGGAGCATAGTAAACTCTAGAAAGAATGTCATTACATACACAGTTTCATTGACATCAGTTCTTTGGAAGAACTCCTAGTTGCAATTAAAATCACAAGCAGTATGATCCAAATGTACATTTATTGTGTTTGAGTAAAAGAAAATGTTTTCTCTTACAATAAAATATTTTACCTTTGTCACTACTAAACTGGTTAACATTTATTATGACTATGAAGAAATGCTCTACAGAAGAAAGGGTAGAGTCTTCTAACTCCTATGACTTCTACTATTGCTGGTTTAAAAAATTTCTTGGTTGACACAAACAATAAGAATTCAGTAAAGATTGTGGCTCTTTCTATTTACCTTAGTCTACAACTTTTTCAGAAGGTTCCCTCTAGGACTCTAAATGCCCTTCAGAATTTCGACATTGTAGCTCATCTCTTCCTTTTTAAGAAATCTTAACTACTTCTACTTCTTTTTAGTACCCAGTCTCTCAACAAGAGATTTTACAATTTAAATGTGGATTTCCGGTATCAACAACTAAATCTACTTAGTTTTTCATTGATGACCTGAGCAACAAGTCCTTAGAGAAAAAAATATATTTATAAAGAAAATGAAGTTTACAAGAAGCCAAACATAGGGCATAACCAAATGTCTTGGAAGAAAACTGCTGATTACAGAAGCAAAAGAAAAAAACAGAAAGCAGAGAAAATGAAAACCATGATGTGTTTTAAACATAAGATAAACAAAGCATTATGTGGCGTGGATGCTTGAAGTCTTGATAGAAGTGTTTTTATGGATTAAGTCAATAAAATGATTTATGAATAGGTAACTTAAATATAGAATAACAGTCTCTAATATTTGTTAAGAATCTAGATATTCCTCCCTTATTTAAGTCTGTCTTCCTCTTTGGAGCATTTAATAATCATGCAATGTAAAGTTTATATAACTTTGTAACTACTAAAATAAATTTGGACTTTCAAACAATAAATACGAGTAACAGATGTAGTAAAAGGAAAACTGTAATTTCCTGGAAGAAAAAAAAAAGTGGGTTCTCCATCAAATTCGTTTATTTCTCCAATTCAATATAAGATTCAACTATCCCCCTCACAAACCACTGCAAATATTGAAGGATTACTGCTCTTTTCCTTTTCCATTTCATACCTCATTTTCAAAGACAAACTCTCGCAAGTATAATGTGATGTCCAATTCAAAAGCAAAGGAAAAGAAACTATATTTTTGTTCAAATGCAAATCTCATTTAAGGGGCATAAAAATCAAACCGGACAAGCACATAGTTGGTCAAATGTGAAGCGTGCCAAACCATTGCAAGTCTCTGGAATCTCAAATACCC
>VDFB02218074.1:0-15805 GCA_007258455.2 Sequoia sempervirens | reverse complement strand
CAATGAATCTGATGAGGTTCTTATTTGTACTTCAAACTAAACCATTACCTTGAGGGTAATAATTTGAAGATATTAACTCAAATGGATTACCGCCTTAACCGCCTAATCCGATTAATGTAATCCTACAAATGCAAGAGCATTATCATAAATGATAGAGTCAGGCACTCCAAACCTAGTGACTATATCTTCATAGAAGCTCAAAACTGAAGACTCTTTTGCTTCTTTTAAAGCTACCACTTCTGTCCACCTTGTAAAATAGTTAGTGGCTGTAAGTACCCATTTGTGATGAGCACTAGAAGGTGGATTTATTGGCCCAATGAAATCAATGCCCCATCTCATGAAGGGTTGCTCCACTTGAATTGGATGTAGAGGCATAGCAGGCAGTTTTTCCTTTCCTAAAAATAAAGCACATTTGACACACTTTCTTGACCAAGAATATGCATCTTTGAACAAGCTAGGCCAATAGTAACCAGCTCTCATGATTTTCTAGGTAGTAGTTCTTGGGACAAAGTGACCTCCTGCAGCTCCATCATGAAATTCATGAAGCACATTTTCAACCTGATCATTGTGAATGCATCTTAGTAGGATGCCATTCAGATCCTTTTTAAAAAGAACATTATTTATCAGCACATATGGTATGGACTACAGCCTGAAGTATCTTCTTTTAGCTCTGTTCAAACCATATGGACACTCACTAGTCTGTAAGAAATGGGTCATATCTTGAACCCAATTAGTTGTCCCCATAGGCACATCATCTTGAGCATTCTAAAACTCATTTGTATTAGTAAACACAACATCCTTTTCTAATTGAGTTTTGTTGTTTGACCCTATAGCAAGTTGTTCACAGAGACCCTTACCTCTAACCAATTTGGTGATCTTGATATCTACATCATACTCCATGACCTTAGTAATCCACCCTGCTATTTTTTCATTTAAATCTTTATTCAATAGAAATTCCTTCACACTTGCGTGTGCAAGTAGAATATGAACCTTATTATTTGAAAGCAAAGGTTTAACCTTCTTCAAACTTTTGATCATAGCAAGAGCATGCTTCTCAACAAATGTATACTTCTCTTTATAATCAACAAGTATTTGACTAAAGAAAGCAATGGGTTGTTCTAGATTATCCCTATTCTTCTAAACCAACATAGTAGAGATTGAACTACTACTACCAAAAGCATATAAAAAGAAATCTTTAGAGAAGTCTGGGTTTACCAACGTTGGGGCAGATGCTAATGCCTCCTTGATTTCTCCAAAACTATGCTTTGCCTCCTTTGTCCAACTGAAAACTTCAGTCTTCTTTAACATGGATGTCAAAGGTTGTAACAGGTTTGCAACATCAGGGATAAACCTTCTCAGAAAGTTGGTTCGCCCCAAAAAGCTTTGCAGACCCTTCTTGTGATTTGGTAATGGTAGCTCTAATATAGCTCTGACTCTTTCAGAATCAATGGCAACTCCATCTTTTGATACTATATGGCCTAAAAGCTTACCTTCATGAACTGCAAAGATACTTTTTGTAGGATTGAGGGATATCCCATATTCTCTACACTTTTCAAAAACTTGCTTGAGGTGTGACAAATGTTCATCAGCTCTCTTGGAATAAACTGTAATGTCATCTAGATAAATCAGCATAATCTTATTGATCAAGCTTTGGAACGCCATGTCCATGGCCCTCTGAAATGTGGCACCAACATTAGATAAACCAAAAGTCATCCTTTTGTATGCCATGGTGCCCCACTTAGTTGTAAAATCAGTTTTAAACTGGTCTTCCTCTTTAACCAGCACTTGATTATAGCCCGAAAAACCATCTAACAAGGAAAATCTCTCAGAACCAACAACTACTTGCAAGATTTGTTCCATGGAGGGCAACGGGTAGTGGTCTTTTAAAGATGCTCAGTTAAGATCCCTGAAATCTACACAGAGTCTTATCTCACCATTTTTCTTCCTAACTGGTACAAGGTTAGAAACCCATGAAGTATGCTTAATAGGAAAGACAAAACCCCCCTCAACTAATTTGGTCAGCTCTTTAATCATTAAGGGCTCAAGCTTGGGATTCAAGGGCCTTTATTTCTGCCTTACTGGCTTGGCATTAGGTTCTAACTCAATTGTGTGCTGAGCAATATGGGGATCAAACCCTTTCAAATCTGAATATTCCCAAGAAAATACATCATAGAATTCTTGACATAAAGCAACAAAAGCTTGTTTATCTTCACGTGAACAAATTTTGCCTATCTTAAGAAGTTTACCTTTGAAAATCTCTAGTTCTTCATAGTGTTCTTCTTTGATTGGCAAGCCAGCTCTACCCTTTTTAAGCTGATCATCAGTACTGAAAATCGACTCTAAGGTAACAAGGCTTTTGGGTAATTTATTTGTCTTTAGCTGTATGACTTGATCACCATACTACTACTTGAGTTTTGCTTGATTCACCATGGAGAACTGATCTTCCTCGAGCAAGAAAGAAAGGATCTGCTCATCACTGTCAAAAACTTGCCAATGAATGTTGTTATCAGGAATTGATCATCTGACCACAACCTTCACATACTATTGCACTTTCTCTTTTCTAATGTCATTTGGAATGTCAAACTGTGCTCCAATGGCTGCAAGCCTGTCAGCATGCTTGTTCTGATTTCTTGGAATAGATACTAAATTAAAGGCATCAAATTCCTCAAGCATGTTCCACACTCTGTTCCTATAAGACTTCAGTGTGTCATTTTTAGCCACATTTAGGCCCCTTACTTGATTAACAATTAATTCACTGTCCCCATAGACTTTCAAGCTAGTTATTCCTCTCTTCCTTGCCCACTCTAGATCTTGAACAAGGCCCTCATATTCAACAGTGTTATTGGAGCATGCAAAAAAAAAATAGAATGCAGAGTAGTACCTATCACCTTGTGGAGAAATCAACATTGTACCTCCTCCTGCTCCATTCTTACTTCTGGAACCATCAAAGAACATCTCCTAAAGTTCACTTAGTGGCTGCAACAACTGATCTGCACCTTTCTCTAGGTTTGGAATCTCTGTGTCAGGCTCAAAAATGACATAGTTTCCCATACCAGCATCTTGAATGAGGTCCTCAGGACTATCTAATACATTTTCAACTGCCCATTCATGCAGCAACATGTCAGGAACAACTTCTGATTGGAGTTCTTGAGCAGCAGCCAGCTCATTGTTAGTAAAAGCAAGACAATTTGCATTTGCAGCAGAAGGAGCAACATTGATGGGACTTGGGTTATATGGCTCAATGTGATCCTTGGCCAACCTTTCAGATTTAATGGTAACCTTGGTTCCATATCTTGTTCTAAATAACATATGTGACCAATCAGCTTACACATAACGACCTATCTTGGCTATAAAGTCTCTTGATAAGCACAAGGAAAAGAAAGGTGGAAGGTCTATAACACATATATCTTGAGGAACTAAAAAATTTGGACAAGCATGGAGGGTGAGATTTAGATCCTTGATAATACCCAAAGTATTAACTGAAGTACCATCCAATTAGATCACTCCCTTCTCTAAAGGCCGGTATTTTAGTCCAAGTTTGTTAGCAATCTGTTTTGGCATCACAGAGCTACTAGCTCCACTGTCTACCATACAGTTATGAACTAACTTATCACCAATGATCACTGACACATAAAATCAATTTATCAGTCTGTGTCGCGCATTTTCCAAACGGTAAATTTGTTGTAACATATCCTTTTGACCTAGGATGGATAATGAGTCCCACATGGACATTGTGACATTCATTTTTTTCATACTATCAAGGATGTTATAAGGTACAATTGGATTTACTTTAGGATGTACCTTTATACCAGTATGATCAGCTTATGGGTATGACTGCTCCTTGTCTGGGAGTTTCTGATTTCTTTGCCAAACAAGAGCCACTCGAGGGGTAGATGGTTCTGTAATCAATACCTTTCCTTTGTCAGCCGCTTGACCAAGTTCAAAAGCTCTCTTCTTTTCCCTGGTGTTAGCTGCAACTAGAGGACTATCTTTGTTCAACCCATATAAATCTTGACCTTGCCAGTTAAGTAGGGTAGTATCATTGCTAAATTGGTCCTAGTGTTGTGGGGATGCATCATTGCTTGCACCCTGCTACAAATTTGAAGCATTCTGTACCATAAGTGCCTGGTTGATCAGTCTGTTTGGGAAAGTGGCCTGATTATGAGGTTGGTTACAAGGGTAACACCACTCATAATCTTTTGCTAAGTTGTTTTGGATAGGAACTAGCTCCTTGGTTGCACTAACAGGGGCTGGAGCATAGGCCTGAAAAGGCCTTGTGTTCACACTCTGTCTTGGGCCCTGATAATTGCCTTGATACTGTTGTTTATTACCTTGATATGCTTGTTGCTGGCCTGAATTCTGCTGCTAATAAGGCCTACTATATGATTGCTGCTTCTCTAAGCTTACAAGCTTGTTACCAAAAGACTACAATAGACTTTTGATTTCCTGTAACTCATTTGGAGAACTAGGAGCAACATTTTCTTGTGTTACAACAACTGGAACAACAGCTGGTAGCATGGGCACAGCTAGTAGAGGTGTGAAAGGAGGTATTTGCAAAGGAATGTTTGCATGAATCTCTAGAAATATAGGCATGGGAGGCCTAGGAGTGAGTTTACCAACTTGTATTAAGTTGTTCTTAGCTCTGATTGCTATTTTGAAAGCATCTGGAAAAGACACTCCCCCCATTGACTGTATCATGATAGCTATATCGCTATTCAGGGCCCTCAAAAAGTATAAATATGCGTATTCTGGAGGTGGCCTCACCGTTGCAGGGATTCTATCCCAAGTTCTTTGAAATCTGAAGTTGAAGTCGTTCATTTGCTCTTGTGGAGCCCTCTTAACTGTAGTCAACTGTTCCAATAGAGATAAGTTGTTAGACCTATCTTGAAATTGTTTATGCAACTTATCTCCAAAATCGTCCCATGTTGCAATTGAATTAACTGGTAGGCTCCTATACCATTGCATAGCTCTTCCCTTCAGTGAAGCAGCTAGTAATCTCACTGCAAAATCCTCTTGGGTTATTTGATGGAATCCACATAATGAAGCCACATCTCTCATATGTTCAATGGGGGTAGTTTGATCTTCTCCCGTGAAAGTCGGCAGACTCTTCAAGGCTGCCATTGGAATGTCATTATGTTGTGCCAAATTCAATGGGCTCCCTCCATTAAAAGCAACAAAGGGTTGATTCCTTGGAGCGGCCATTGGAGGTGGCTGAGGGGGATTTGTTGGTACTGTAAATGAAACTAAAGACGAAATAACAATGTGTGATCCCACAGATGGAGGAGTGGATTGAATTCTTCTAGAATAGATAATTGTTGTCTCTCGCCTTCCTGTTGCTCTACCTTTCCTTCTTGGTGGTGACAGCTACAAATATTCAAAGGCACCTCAGCTGCCTCTTGTCTGAACTTTTCTCATAAACTGTAGAAGGCATTGATTTTTGGGGTTCTTCTTCTTTGTGGAGTCTAGAAGTATATAAAAGACTTGTATAAAGTCTAAATTCAACAGTTGCATATAAACCAGGTTAATCTAGTTCACTATCACCAAGATTGTGCCAAAGCTGACTATCACTAGAAATGTACCCTATGCAAAGTTGTAAATTGAGCTTTCTAGTGAAACATTGGATCACTACGAGGCTGTGGGTCACCTGAGATTGGAGTGAACCTCCAGAGGAGGCCAACTTCCTTTGTGTTATCACCTAAACTACTAATTCTTTGATGGTAAAGGGAGAAGGAAAATTCATAAAAATGGAACTAAACTTATGGTGATACACTGTATTAATAAGAAATCATGAAACAGACACTTGAAAGCCTAATTGCTATTCTCAGAGCAACTTCCTTCAGATTTAATGCTTTAGTCCTAACAAGTTTGGTCTACATACATACCTTGGGAAGGAAAGATTAATTTCACAACCTTAAGACATAAGTGCAGAACTATAAAACACAGTTAAAGACTTGCATGTTCAAAAGAAAGATACAGAAATGAGAATCAATACAATCATGAACCCAAACTTCCAAGGTAAACTCTGTGTTGTATTCAGGATTCCAGTTGAGTTATAGAAAAACATACATCAATTGAGGAAGGATTGATTAAAAAATCACTAACTCTTCAAAGTGTGTAATCAGAACTATCTACAAAAAAGGAAAAAATGCCTTATATATCAAACTATATTGGCCCCTTAGGGCTTACAAAAAATATCTGGCCAGAAAAACTATCCCTTAGATTTTTTTATTGAATTTTGAGCTGCACCCTGCGTGTCCATGTTGGTATCAAAAATTTCCTTCAAGGGACTCCCTTCTTGAACATCCTGCAACCACCGCATTCACTTCTGTTGCTCGTGTCAATCTTCAAACCTCCCTGTCGAGCGCCTCCAATGCTTCTGAGCTTAGAAAAGATACACATTGCTTTTCATTCCGTTGGTGTTCTTTAGATTTCCACGACTCTCTTTCAGATCCCTCTGGTCGGTCGAGTGAACTCCACATAGGTTGTTTGGGTGGTCAAAAATCCTTTGATTGGAATTGCATCTCGGTGAGACATTGGAAGTGTCTCACCGATGCGATTAGGTGTCTTTGCAGCTATTGGCATATCATAGAACAGTTGGTGAGAGCTCATCGCGAACTCATTTCATTTACCTCGAGCTCACTCTTCTGCTCCGGGCTCGAGCTCCTTTGGCTTTTGGTGAGACCTTACCGGGTCAGCAAAACATCCTATCAAGGCTTCTCTTCTATTTGCTAAGACCGCATCAAGTCGGGAAAACATCTTACTGAATGTAAGGCCTCTTTTCTGAGTCTCCCCGAATGCATTTTACTCTGCCGGGCCCCACATTTCCTTCGGTGTGACTTTATTGTTGTCACCTCGAGACATTTTATTCCACTAAGCTCCCCTTTTTTTTGTTTCGGCAAGACACATTCCTATCGGCCAGACCCTTTGCCAAGCACACTAGTCTCCCCAAACTCTCATCTTTCGGCCAGACTACTTGTTTGTCGCTGAGACTCACACCAAACTTTTCCATTCCACCGGGCTCTTTACTTTCTTCGGCAAGACTGTGACAAGTTGAAAAGACTTCATAGCAAAGTCCAACAAATATACCGATTCCCGCTTCTCCTCACACCGAGACACCCATACTTTGCTAAGACTCTTTGTAGAATTTCCCTTTGGCGAACTTTTCATCTCGCCAAAGACACTTGCGAGACCCTTCGCTATCGCGATATTGGCCTGTTGGCCAGACTTCCCTCCGGGCTCCTTAGCTCTTGGCGATGAGCTACTTTCTTTTGGTCAGGCAGACATCTCTACTTCGGTATAACCTTAGGCCGATACCAACCATTCTCAGTGAAACCTTTTCACTGTCGGCGGGACTCCTGCCGAAGGCAACCACATCAAGACCACCTTTTCTTCTTTCTGCAAGACCATCTTCACTCTCCGAGACCACATGCCGATCCCTTCTCCCTTTGCCGAGCTCTGATGTTGATGAGACATGATGAGTTGGGGAGACCCTATCTTTAGTGATGCCGCTTTCTTGTCGGGGAGACATAACCTTTTTGCTATGACCCTTCACTGAAGCCTTAAACTTCTGCCGATATGTTCCATTCAACCTTCGATTGGTGAGACAAAGCAATTTCACTGTGACCACATACCGACGGTATAACTTATGCTGATATAATCTTTTTCTGTCACCGAAACAAAAGAGAATGTCATGCTGATAGATTCCTAGAGATGGATCTTGATCACTGTGACATCAAATAAGTCTTGCCGATATGATCTTTCCTTCGCCAGTCGGCAAGACACAAAGTGCTCGATGAAACAACATGCCGATAGGGATTACCTACACCGATGAAGCACCTCATGAGTTAGTCGGTGAGACCTAACTCATTCAGTAAGACCTCTTAGCGGTGAACACAACTCATGCTGATAGATCCTTCCACTATTGCCAAGACCACATGAATGTCATGCCAAAATCCGCCAATATGTAAAAACAAATCGTTATGACATCAGAAATATCTTGCCGATAGGCAACACAGACATTTCAAAAATGGATCGGGGGGACCCTACCATTCTCACACTGATATATTCCCTGGTTTGAAGCATTTGGACCTAATGGAACCCTTGTCACATGATATTCTTCCTGATTGAGCCTAAGGGTAAAAATTAGGTAACATTTCTGGCGACCTTTGCTGGATGTTTTCCTGCTAAACATGAAGACCAGTAGTCTAGGTTTATCCATTGGGCATGGAGTCGTTAGAAGGATCAAAAAATAAAAATATAAGTTTTGCTATTGGCCGCAACTCGCTTGAGACCCACAGGACATAACAGGTTGCCAGAAGTAAAACAAAACAAAGGAAAATGAAAGAGAAAATACTATGCTAGCACAACACCTAGGAAATAGAAAATAATTAGCCTGAAGCGTAGAAGCACTTATTGAAAACATAAACCTAAACTAATATATACAAAAAGGAACCCCATCAGATTTGAAAATAGTGTTTAAGGTGTATCCCATTGACTGGGATAGGAAGTACTTCCCCATCTGTTGTAGCCAGCTGATAAGCATTGTGCTCCTTACAGTCTCTGATAAGGAATGGACCTGTCCACATGTTATCGAACTTGGCGTGATGGCCTAGCTTACTTTTTAAAACATCCCATTTCAGCACGAGATCTCCTACCTTGAAAATTTTCTCTGTAGCCCTCTTGTCAAATGTTCTTTTCGTTTGGAGCTGATGATACTCCAAGGCTTTCATTGCTTTGTCCCTTAATTCTTCGAGGTCCATGAGCTCTGCATACCTCACAGACATGGGGTCCTATCCCTCAAACATTTCCAACTGGTGAACAATGTCTAGAGCTTGAAGCTCCACAGATAGGGGTAATCTTGCCTCTTTGCCATAGACCAACATATATGGTGAATTACCAACAGACCTCTTAGGGGTCACTCTGTCTGCCCAAAGTGCATTCTTTAAACTACTGTGCCAGATCCTTTGATTATCCTCTATGGTTCTTTTAATGATCTTGATGAGGTTCTTATTTGTGCTTTCAGCTAAACCATTACCTTGAGGGTAATAATTTGAAGATGTGCTCAAATGGATGCCATGCTTAACCGCCCAATCAGTTAATCTTAATCCTACAAATGCAAGAGCGTTATCAGAAATGATAGAGTTAGGAACCCGAAACCTAGTGACTATATCTTTATAGAAGATCAAAACTGAAGACTATTTTGCTTCTTTTAAAGCTACCGTTTCTGTCCACCTTGTAAAATAGTCAGTGGCTGTAAGTACCCATTTGTGACTAGCACTAGAAGGTGGATTTATTGGCCCAATGAAATCAATGCCCCATCTCATGAAGGGCTACTCCACTTGAATTGGATGCAGGGGCATAGCAGATAGTTTTTCCTTTCCTAAAAAGTAAAGCACATTTGACACACCTTCTTGACCAAGAATATGCATCTTTGAACAAGTTGGACCAATAGTAACCAACTCTCATGATTTTCCAGGTAGTAGTTCTTGGGGCAAAGTGACCTCCCGCAGCTCCATCATGAAATTCATGAAGCACCTTTTCAACCTGATCACTATGAATGCATCTTAGTAGGACACCATTCAAATCCCTTTTAAAAAGACCATTATTTATCAATACATATGGTATGGACTGCAGTTTGAAGTATCTTCTTCTAGCTCTGTTCAAACCATATGGACACTCACCAGTCTGTAAGAAATGGGTCATATCTTGAACCCAATTAGTTGTCCCCATAGGCACATCATCTTGTGCATTCTGAAACTCATTTGTATTAGCAAACACAACATCCTTTTTTGATTCATTTTTGCTGCTTGACCCTATAGCAAGTTGTTCACAGAGACCCTTACCTCTAACCAATTTGGTGATCTTGATATCTACATCATACTCCATGACCTTAGTAATCCACCCTGCTCTTTTTTCATTCAAATCTTTATTCAACAAAAATTCCTTCACACTTGCGTGTGCAACCAGAATATGAACCTTATTGTTTGAAAGAAAAGGTTTAAACTTCTTCAGACTTCTGATCACAGCAAGAGCATGCTTCTCAATAAATTTATACTTCTCTTCATAATCAGCAAGTATTTGACTGAAGAAAGTAATGGGATGTTCTAGATTATCCCTATTCTTCTGAACCAGCATAGCAGAGATTGAACTACTACTACCAAAAGCATATAAAAAGAAATCTTTAGAGAAGTCTGGGTTTACCAACGTTGGGGCAGATGCTAATGCCTCCTTGATTTCTCCAAAACTATGCTTTGCCTCCTTTGTCCAACTGAAAACTTCAGTCTTCTTTAACATGGATGTCAAAGGTTGTAACAGGTTTGCAACATCAGGGATAAACCTTCTCAGAAAGTTGGTTCGCCCCAAAAAGCTTTGCAGACCCTTCTTGTGATTTGGTAATGGTAGCTCTAATATAGCTCTGACTCTTTCAGAATCAATGGCAACTCCATCTTTTGATACTATATGGCCTAAAAGCTTACCTTCATGAACTGCAAAGATACTTTTTGTAGGATTGAGGGATATCCCATATTCTCTACACTTTTCAAAAACTTGCTTGAGGTGTCACAAATGTTCATCAGATCTCTTGGAATAAACTGTAATGTCATCTAGATAAATTAGCATAATCTTATTGATCACGCTTTGGAACGCCATGTCCATGGCCCTCTAAAATGTGGCACCAACATTAGATAAACCAAAAGGCATCCTTTTATATGCCATAGTGCCCCACTTAGTTGTAAAAGCAGTTTTAAACTAGTCTTCCTCTTTAACCAGCACTTGATTATAGCCCGAAAAAACCATCTAACAAGGAAAATATCTCAGAACCAATAACTACTTGCAAGAATTGTTCCATGGAGGGTAGTGGGTAGTGGTATTTTAAAGATACTCAGTTAAGATCCCTCAAGTCTACACAGTGTCTTATATCACCATTTTTCTTCCTAACTGGTACAAGGTTAGAAACCCATGAAGTATGCTTAATAGGAGAGACAATACCCCCCTCAACTAATTTGGTCAACTCTTTAATCATTAAGGGCTCAAGCTTGGGATTCAAGGGCCTTTGCTCGCCTTACCTGCTTAGCATCGCTCTTAACTCACTATGTGGTCGAAATAATATGGGGATCAAACCCTTTCAACCAATATTCCCAAGCAAAGACATCATAGAATTCCTTGACATAAAGCAACAAAAAGCTTGTTTATCTTCATGTGAACAATTTTGCCTATCTTAAAAAGTTTACCTTGAAAATCTCCGCTTCTTCATAGTGTTCTTGATTTGCAAGTCGTCACTTTTAAGCTGATCATCGTAAGACTGAAATTCGAATCTAAGGTAACAAGGCCTTTCGCAATGCATCTGTCCACACCTGACCGCACCGCCGGTTCGTCGACCAGTGTTCCATTCTCCTTCCATGAAAAAATGAAAGAATTTGTTCATCATCGCTAAAACTCTGCTGAATTGCGTTGTTATCAGGAATTGACGGTCTGACCACAACTTTCACATACTGCTGCACTCTCTCTTTTCTAATGTCATCTGGAATATCAAATTGTGCCCCAATGGCTGCAAGCCTATCAGCATGCTTGTTCTGATTTCTTGGAATAAACACTAAGTTAAAGGCATCAAAATCCTCAAGCATGTTCCACACTCTGTTTCTATAAGACTTCAGTGCGTCATTTTTAGCAACATTCAGGCCTCTTACTTGATTAACAATTAATTTGTTGTCCCCATAGACTTTCAAGCTGGTTATTCCTCTCTTCCTTTCCCACTCTAAACCTTGAACAAGGCCCTCATATTCAGCAGTGTTATTGGAGCATGCAAAACAAAACGGAATGCAGAGTAATACCTATCACCTTATGGAGAAATCAACATTGCACCTCCTCCTGCTCCATTCTTACTTCTGGAACCATCGAAGAACATCTCCCAAAGTTCACTTAGTGGTTGCAACAACTGATCTGCTTCTTTCTCTAGGTTTGGAATCTCTGTGTCAGGCTCAAGAATGACAGTTGCCCATACCAACATCTTGAATGAGGTCCTCAGGACTGTGCAATACATTTTCAACTACCCATTCATGCAGCATCACATTAGGAACAACTTCTTATTGGAGTTCTTGAGCAGCAACCAACTCATTGTCAGTAAAAGCAACACAATTTGCATCTGCAGCAGAAGGAGCAGCATTGATGGGACTTGGGTTATATGGCTCAATATGATCCTTGGCCAACCTTTCAGATTTAATGGTAACCTTGGTTCTATATCTTGTTCTAAATAGCATATGCGACCAATCAGCTGACACATAACCACCTATCTTGTCTGTAAAGTTTCTTGATAAGAACAAGGAAAAGAAAGGTGGAAGGTCTATGGCACATATGTCTTGGGGAACTGAAAAGTTAGGACAAGCATGAAGGGTAAAACTTAAATCCTTAATGATGCCCAGTGTACTAACAAAGGTACCGTCCAATTGGATTACTCCTTTCTCTAAAGGCTGATACTTTAGCCCAAGCTTGTCAGGGATCTGTTTTGGCATCACAGAGCTACTAGCTCCACTATCTACCATACAGTTATGAACTAACTTATCACCAATAATCACTGACACTTAAAAGGGGGGTGGTTTGACTTCTTTTACTGCCTCTTTGCTGGGCCGCTTATCATTTCCTTGAGGATTATTGGTCAAAACAATCCTAACTTGACCTATTGGAGACTCATATTGATCAAACATTTTCAAATTTGACAAGGCTGACTGTAACATATCCTTTTGACCTGGGATGGATAATGAGTCCCACATGGACATTGTGACATTCATTTTTTTATACTATCAAGGATATTATAAGGTACAATTGGATTTACTTTAGGATGTACCTTTATGCCAGTATTATCAGCTTGCGGGTGTGACTGCTCCTTGTCTGGGAGCTACTAATTTCTTGGCCAAACAGGAGCCACTCGAGGGGTAGATGGTTTCTGTAGTCGTTGCCTTTCCTTTGTTAGCCACTTGACCAAGTTCAAAAGTTCTCTTCTTTGCCCTGGTATTAGCTGCAACTGGAGGACTATCTTCGTTCAACCCACATAATTCTTGACCTTTCCAGTTAAGTAGGGTTGTATCATTGCTAAATTGGTCCTGGTGTTATGGGGATGCATCATTGCTTGCACCCTACTGTGAATTTGAAGCATTCTATACCATAAGTGCTTGGTTGATCAGTTTGTTTGAGCAAGTGGCCTAATTATGATGTTGGTTACAAGGGTAACACCACTCATAATCTGCTGCTAAGTTGTTTTGGATAGGAACCAGCTCCTTGGTCGCACTAACAGGGGCTGGACCATAGGCCTGAAAAGGCCTTGTGTTCACACTCTATCTTGGGCCTTGATAATTGCCTTGATACTGTTGTTTATTACCTTGATATGCTTGTTGTTGGCCTGAATTCTGCTGCTGATAAGGCCTACTATATGATTGCTGCTTCTCTAAGCTTACAAGCTTGTTACCAAAAGATTGCAATAGACTTTTGATTTCTTGTAACTCATTTGGAGAACTGGAAGCAGCATTTTCTTGTGTTACAACTGGAACAACAACTGGCAGCATTGGCACAACTGGTAGAGGTGTGAAAGGAGGTATTTGCAAAGGAATGTTTGCATGAATCTCTGGAAATATAGGCATTGGAGGCCTAGGAGCGAGTTTACCAACTTGTATTAAGTTGTTCTCAGCTCTGATTGCTATTTCGAAAGCATCTGGCAAGGACACTCCTCCCATTGACTGTATCATGACAGCTATATCACTGTTCAGAGCCCTCAAAAAGTATAAAAATGTGTATTCTGGAGGTGGCCTCACCGTTGCAAGGATTCTATCCCAAGTTCTTTGAAATATGAAGTTGAAGCCATTCATCTGCTCTCGTGGAGCCCTCTTAACTGTAGTCAATTGTTCCAATAGAGATAAGTTGTCAGACCTATCTTGAAATTGTTTATGCAACTTATCTCCAAAATTGTCCCATGTTGCAATTGAATTAACTGGTAGGCTCCTATACCATTGCATAGCTCTTCCCTTTAGTGAAGCAGCTAGTAATCTCACTGCAACATCCTCTTGGGTTATGTGATGGACTCCACATAATGAAGCCACATCTCTCATGTGTTCAATCAGGGTAGTTTGATCTTCTCCCATGAAAGTTGGCAGACTCTTCAAGGCTGCGATTGGAATGTCATTATGTTGTGCCAAATTCAATGGGCTCCCTCCATTAAAAGCAACAAAGGGTTGATTCCTTGGAGTGACCATTAGAGGTGGCTGAGGAGGATTTGCTGGTACTGTAAATGAAACTAAAGACGGAACAACAATGTGTGATCCCATAGATGGAGGAGTGGATTGAGTTCTTCTAGAATAGATAATTGTTGTCTCTCGCCTTCCTGTTGCTCTACCTTTCCTTCTTGGTGGTGATAGCTACAAATATTCAAAGGGACCTGAGCTGCCTCTTGTCTGAACTTTTCTCATAAACTGTAGAAGGCACTGATTTCTGGGGTTCTTCTTTGTGGAGTCACCAAGTATGCCAAAGGACTTCTATAAAGTCTAAAATTCACTGGTTGCATACTAAACCAGTAGTTCAATCTAGTTCACTATCCCACCGGGCATGCTAGAACTGTTGTCAACTAGAAATGCATCCTATGCAAAGTTGCAAACTGGGCTTTCTAATGAAACATTGGATCACTCCGAGGTCAGGTCACTTGAGATTGGAGTGAACCTCGAGAATGGCTTTGTATATCGTTCCAAACCACAATTTTGAAGGTAAAGGGAGAAGTGGGTACTTATAAAATGGAACTAAACCTGTAGATACACTATATAATAAGAAATCTCCATGAAACGTATTAATAGGAAGAACATACACTTTGAAAAGACTAATTGTTATTCGCAGCAACTCTTCTTAGATTTATCGCTTTTAGTCCCAACAAGTTTGGTCTGAAGACACATACCTTGGGAAGGAAAGATTAATTTCATAACCTTAATACATAAGTACAGAATTATAAAACATAGTTAAAGACTTGGAGGTTCAAAAGAATGATACAAAAATGAGAATCAATACAAACATGAACACAAACTTCCAAGGTAAACTCTATGTTGTATTCAGGATTCTAGTTGAGTTAAAAAAAAACATACATCAATTGAGGAAGGATTGATTAAAAATCCGTGAGAATCCTTCAAAGTGTAATCAAACTATCTTTACAAAAAGGCAAAAAATGCCTTATATACAAACAGTATTGGCCCCTTAGGGCTTACAAAAAATATCCTGCCAGAAAAACTGCCACTTAGATTTTTTTATTGAATTTCGAGCTGCACCCTGTGTGTCCATGTTGGTGTCAAAAATTTCCTTCAAGGGACTCCCTTCTTGAACATCCTGCAACCACTGCATTCACTTATGTTGCTCGTGTCGATCTTCGAACCTCCCTGTCGAGTGCCTCCAATGTTTCTAAGCTTAGAAAAGATACACGTTGCTTTTCATTCTGTTGGTGTTCTTCAGACTGCCACAACTCTCTTTCTGATCCCTCTAGTCGGTCGAGTGAACTCCACACAGGTTGTTTGGGCGGTCAAAACTCCTTTGATTAGAATCGCATCTCGACGAGACACTGGAAGTGTCTCACCGATGCGATTAGGTGTCTTTGCAGCTATCGACATATCATAGAACAGTCAATGAGAGCTCATGGTGAACTCATTTCATTTACCCTGAGCTCACTCTTCTCCTCCGGGCTCGAGCTCCTTCGACTTTCGGTGAGACCTTACCGGGTCGGCAAAACATCCTGTCGAGGCCTCTCTTCTATTCGCTGAGACCTCATCAAGTCGGGAAAACATCTTAC
>VDFB02218071.1:0-16150 GCA_007258455.2 Sequoia sempervirens | reverse complement strand
GTTAAGCTATTTACTCGTATAGTTGAGTGAACACAAGGTGAGTGTCACCTTACCATATGGAGTGTCCCATGTGCCTATTATTTAGAGACTCACTATGGATTTCACATGCTTCTTACATTTTAAAATTAATTACAAATGTCAATAATCATGATTATTTCATCAAATATTAATCTCATCCTAATCTTAGTGTTGTTGAACACATTCCAAGAATCTAGGAGATACATGAAATAATTAATGTTTAGGATTTGCAATTAAATGGCAACCTATTTCCAACAAATTCAAGGGTATGGAATTTCCTTCCTAAATTACCTTGACATACCTAGAGCATGTAAGAATGGAATACTTCCATAGGAGAATAAAAGATCCAAATTATATTAATTTGGCTTAGAAAATAGTGTTAACCCAAATAGATAAGGCTACAACTTTCCCAATAGCTCTACATTTCCCTAAGCTGGTCATTGAGTGTATAAATAATTATAATGTAGAAACCACACAAGTAATCATAGATGGTACAATTATGTAAAACTCAGCGAAGATGCTATAAGATCAAATTTTGATATCCATTTCTATGTAAAGGTAGGGATTATTTAGTGCAATGTTGTAGAAAAATCCTTTAATACATAATGCAGGAGAATAATCAACATATAATGGACTATAAACCAAAAGAAGTAATTATAAAAATTCCCCAAAGTACTCTACAAGAGTGACTTATAGAATTAAATTAGTGATATGATCATAATATTGAGACAAGAATTTGGTTTAGTTAGTGCTAATACCTTTGAAACATGGATGTACTTCTACATTGAGGTTATTATGGCAAGAAAAAATATGTTGTGTTGGGCTAGATTCATTTGTGATAACCTACATCAAAAAATAAATTTAAAGACAAGAAAATATTAAAGGTAGGTAACATAGAATATAATGTAATACACACACAAAACTTCACCTGAAACCTTTCTTTATCCTCAAATATAGCTGAAGTAGAGTGCACCCTAGCTCCACTTGATTTTCTCTATTGATGTGTTTATGGAGGAATATGGTTTCTTATGAAACCAATATCATGATGATAGGATTGATATGATGATATGTCAAATGAATAGCATAAGGACATGATGAATATGGAATAGATAGAAAATATATTGGTATAAGGGTATGATAAGTTTAGATTCAATATAAATTTAGGTAGAATAAAGATATGAGGATGGAAGATTCAATAGAAATTGTAGTAGAATAACCCTATGATGAAAGTGGATTCTCAAATGGGATGATGCCCCTCATTTATAGAATTTACAAGAGAAAAATCAAGGGCCAAGATCAGTTTATTTTATGGATGCCTAGGATTTAATGAGGATTAAGGTTTGAATCAAAAAAATTAGTCATGTATCAAGTGTCATGTGAGGGGTAAGGGCATAGTTTAGGATTTGATTAGTGAAACATTAGGATATATATTTATGTTTATGGATGATATTTGGAGATGTATGAAATGGATGGATAATATCAAAAGATAGTTTGAATGTGGAAAGCGTCTGGGTGCAATGAATATATACAATGTCTTATCTAGTCATGTGACTCTCAATAACAAATTAAATAATGATAAAATCATTTGATTAATTATTGGAGAAGGGTGATGTGGAAGGATAAATTAATTAAATAAACAATAAATGTTTATTTAATTAAAGTTGAGGATAAATTAATTAAATAAAAGATGAATATTTATTTAATTAATGGCTAGGGTAAGGTGAAGTCAAGTGTGGTTAGATATGGCCATTTTTAGGTGTCAAAAATTTTCCCATCTTTGATATGATGTCTCAACTATAGGAAGTGGTGTTGTATCAAATAAGAATAAAATATAGTGTGGTAGGAAGGGATTAGGACTAGTGGCATGATGCCCCACTCATTGAAAGGATGGGAGTTAGGTATGCTCCCTTGAGATGACATGTGGGTTCAAAGAACATAGGTGTGCTCTCAAAATGGATGTGAGAGTTAGAGGGTGAAGGATGAAAGGAGGAGCTAGATAAGAATGAATGGGATATGAAATATCAATAAGAATAATGATATAATGGTATAAGCAACCTATATTTGATATTGCACTTGATCTTATGCACCAAAGTATTTTCAACTATAGTGACAGTATGTCGAGTATGTGATCAAAATGGTCAAGTGAAAACATATGCTTTATAACAGTATGATATGGAAGACCATGATTCTCATATGAAAATGGAGTGAAAATACCATGATAGATGCAAACAATGATAACAGACAAACAATAAGAAAGCATCCACAACAAGTCAAAAACAAACTAGGATGATGCCCCTAGTCAAGTTGAAAATTGTTTGATTGATTGATTGACTAATTGATGAGGAGGGTGATAAAAAAATTAATGATATGAAAAATTTGTACAGGCCAAGTATTTTTTTTTAGGAAAAAGGCATAGGGCCAATATTTATATTATATATTAATATATGGATTACATGGAATAGCTTCATTTACATATTTCTTCTTCATTCCCCTATAGGGATTATCAAAGAATAACAACCAAAAACTTATCTGGTGATGATTTGTCAAAACATTACAAGGAGTGTCAACTTGAATACATGTAGAAGTATATAGCTATCAACCAATAAAAGTTGCTAGTACTTTTGTCAAGAAAATTACACCTTTATCAACTTGAAGCATGTAGCAGAGGTTTGAAAATTTGACCAAGAAGCTTTCAAAATGGCAGAAGGACCTTGTGATTGTGTCCTATTTTTTGTAGACTAGAAAAATGCTTCCTAAAGCTAATGGAGGGTATGCCATTTACCTAGCCGATAATAGTGCGAATGCAAAATTTGTGCTGCTAGTTGGGAGTCATTTTGTTTATTCCTCCATGAGGAAGACATCCACCTCATTTTTGTCCTACTTTTCTTCTAGTCCTTCATCTAGGGGAGCTTCCAGAAAGAGCATTGGAGCCAAATTGTTCAGATTGGGAATGATGGGGCGGGGGGTTTGACAAGGGGCACAAGAATGGTTGGAGGTTGTTTATGCAACATGGACTAGATAGTGGTGTTTGTGCACCAACAATGTTACAATAACATGACATTTAACCCTCAATTTTTCCACCATATCTTCACCTACCTCCCTGGCATTGCGATCAAGGGATGAATACATATACCTGGGAGTATTCATTTCAAATACATGTTTAATGACATCATATAATGAGACATAGTTCCTTTTATGGAGTATAAAATTCCTAGAGAATAAACCCCTAATATATCCTTCACCATTGTAGAAATCATAAGACTGGGTGGCTTTCAGGAGGGAATTATCTTGCAGGAAGATTTCATTCACCACTTTATCTGCAATTAACTGAACAAATTTATAACACTAAAAATGGATATGAGTTGAGAAGGAAAGAGTAACCTCATTGCTTTTGGGTATAGTATCTCCTCACCAATTACCCTTCTGATACACCTTTTGAGCATCAAACATTGTAACTTGAAGACTTGTTACAACTATGGGTCATCCAGGGTTCCTATGAATGGCATTTCCCAGTTAATAGGGAAAGGGGCCCGATGGTTATGGATATGGTTTTCCATTTATGAGGATTTGCAAGAGCTAAAGATGGTATTTTTTGCTTAATCAGACTACCACAGACGTTAAAATTTGGATATATAGAACCCAAAGAACAAAGAAACACCTAAAATATTTTTTCTACAACATCAAAGTTTTGAGAATGACATGAGAATGAATTACCAAGTCACCTTTAAGGCATATTCTTAGCACATTTGGGCACAAATTGGGGCATGAGATTCATCACCATCATGCATCCCCTGTCATATCAAAGTTTGGCGGCTTGAAGTTGGCATGATAGATTAATATTTTTAATGATTAAACTTTATGTTGAATACAAAACCTATGTGTAGAGATTAAGATCATTAATTATAACTTGCAACAAATGGTTAGTGTGCATATCCTTCCCATGTGAGGTTCGATTTTATAACATTGGACACTTTGGATGGTGATAAAAAGGTGGCACCATCTGTTTACTAATCTGTCTAGGGTGATAATTTTATTCTCACCTTTAAACATCCATAGCTGATAGGTTTTAGCTGAATTGGGTTATTTTTGGGTGGTTTCTTTAGCTATAATGTCCTCGAAAGATGGGTGTAGGATTAAGTCATTTATTGTATACACAATTTCCTCCTCCTTTTAAGACTTCCTATTCCTGCTAGGTAATTAGCCAATTTTTTGCCTTCTTTGTAGGTGTGGGTGATAATGAATTCATCAAGCCTTTCCATTAGATGTCATACTTCTTGCATGATGTATGCCAATGGCCAATTATGCATCATTTCTTTTTTGCAAGCATTTATTATAAGTAGTGAGTCCCTTTCAATTTGAATTTTAGAAATTTTCAATTCTAAAATATTTTTTAAACCATGCAAGAGAGATTATGCTTCTACTGAGTTGTTTGATCCAAAGGGGAGATGTAGTGATCTTGCACATATGCAAGAGACCATACAGTCCTAGATGACCATTCTAGCTCCTGAGCTGCCTGAGTTTCCTTTTGATGCATTATCAAAGTTTAATTTGTGGAAACCTATTGATGAGGGGATCCAAGAAATCTTAGATCTATCAATTTTTAGTTTCAGTTGATGGAGAGAACCTTAAAAGGAAATGCCAACTATTTCCATTGCTTCATAATCTATGAATCCCAATTAGTGAAAACTAAGCCTACATATTTAGATTGTTGAACATATGCATTAGTAACCTCTAATACCGAGTTCTCTATCTTGAAAAGTATTTTCTCATTTCTTTTTTTAATAAAAGGGGTAAAAACTTTATTGAAAATCAGAGAGCAATAATACAAAGGAAGCCAAGGACCAAAGTCCCAAGGAAAAACAAGCACAACAAATCCACTAAGAATAAACAACCAACACCATCATCTATCACCACTCCCAGCCCTATCAGCAACAAGAATATTCGTTAAATCAAGACGAAGCTCCTGTGGAACCAACTCCCACTCCTCAATTCTCCAGCCCTCAACATGCTCAGAAGCCCATTTCGCCAAACAGTTAGCTGCCCTATTCCACTCTCATGGAATATGGACAAAAGTCACAGTTTCCATCAAAGAACTGACCCGTAGAATTTGTTGCACAACCCTAGCCAGCTGCCAGTTGACATCTGTCACTTTTTGCTCAATAAGCAGATTGATCAAAATCTGGGAATCAGATTCACAAACAATCCTTCTCCATCCTAAAGCATAAGCTCTCTCAAGAGCGTCAAGAATAGCCAACCCTTCCACCAGGTTGATGGTCTGTGTCCCTTCATAGATCGAAAAGAGGAAGATCACCGAGCCCAAAGAGTCCCTACCAATCCCCCCAATACCCGCCGGTCCGGGATTGCCCCTTGAAGATCCATCAGTATTGATCTTCAAGACACCATATGGTGGAGGTTGCCATTTGCCATCTCTATCAATTTTTTGCTTCTCCCATCGTCCTCTACGAGCCCTTGCCAAGGCCAAAGACGACCCCTGAATCCCTAATCTCTCCACCAACTCTGTATCCCTTTTCACCAAAGGGAATTCCACTTCACACCTAGCTTCCACTGTCTCTTGAACCATGCCCAATAGTCTCTGCCAAATTTGTTGTACCAGCCTTCGTTCTCCACGAAATATCCTTCGATTGCGTTCCAGCCAAATCTGCCACAATAAGAAGATAGGCCCCACAAACCACACATCCTGCAAAAAGGAGGCCACCGAAGGGGGTCGACCCATCCCCTGCCAAAAATCAATCAAGGAGGACGCATGAACACAAGGAGTTTTCCAAGCACCCCACCAAAAATGCCAAAGTTGGAGGGCAAAAGAGCAACAAAAAAACAAGTGAGTAGAATCCTCCTCATTAGCCCCACACATAACACAAACAGAAGGACCCTGGAAACCTCTCTTCCGAATGTTATCCCAAGTCAAACACTTATTCCAAGCCAACATCCAAACAAAACAATTACATTTTGGCCAAGAAAGCTTGCTCCAGACCTTCTTCCACCACTGAATTTCAATCCCAACCAACCTATGAGACAATAACACACTATAACCAGAGGCTACAGTATAGGTCCCCTTAGGATTGGGGGACCAGGCAAGTACGTCATCATCTCGAAGAGAGCTACATCTTCTACTGGAGAGGATACTTTGCAGCACAACACAATCTTCCTGTAAACCAACATCTGGCCACTCATCTGAGGACTTCCATCTGGCCATCGCAATATGACCACAGGAGGAAAAGGACTTGAAATCACTCACCCGTGACCAACCAGCCTCAAGAAACCTTTGGCAAAGATTCAACAAGTTGGGAAATTGGGAGGTGATGGGAGGAAAACCATCCCAAGAATCAGTCCAGAACTGGACCTCTTTCCCCTTCTTGCAGATCCAAAATAGACCTTCCTTAATAAGCCCAGCCCCTTTTTTGAGAGTGCCCCATATCACAGAACCCTTCCCCACAAGGGGGTACCTAGAAATATCGGGTTGAAGGATCCCAGGGAGATACTTCTGAGAAAGAACCTTGGCCCAACTCTTATCCTGCTCCTTACACCACCGCCAATACAGTTTAGCAGCCAAAGCCTCCCCAGTTAAAGCCGATTGCCTCAAGCCTAATCCACCATAATGTTTCGGACTACAAACAACCTCCCAACGAACCAGACTCCATTTGGAGGACTCCAAGCAACCAGCCCATAAGAATTGCCTTGCCAGAGAGTCAAGGTCCTTAAGAAAGCCCATAGGGGCAACCTGGAGCATGCATCTATAAATGGACATAGCCTGCACTACTGACTTAATCAACTGGACCCGACCAGCAAAGGATAACCATCGATGCGTCCAGTGATTAACTTTTGCCCGAAATTTATCCAAAATGATCTGCCAAGACTCCCTAGGCAGTCTACTCACCGAGATGGGGATGCCAAGGTAAGTCACAGGGAGAGTCCCGATCTGAAATCTCAAGGTTTGGGCAATCCGCTGCTGAATGGGGCCCGGAGTGTTGAAGAAAAAAATGGAAGACTTGCCCTCATTAATCTGTTGACCAGAGGCAACAAGGTAAACATCCAGCATCCTTCATAAATTAGAGGCCTCTCGCATTGTTGCCATCCCCATCAAAGCAGTATCGTCCACAAATTGCAGGTGAGTTTGCGGAGGTAAGGTGCCACCCCACCTCCAACCTTGAATGAGACCAGACTCCACACTCCGTTTAATCCATCTCCCCAATCCTTCAGCCAAAAGAATGAACAAGTAAGGGGAAAGAGGATCACCTTGACGAAGCCCCCTAGAAGCACCAAATAGCTCAGAGTGACTCCCATTGATAAGCATAGAGAAAGAGACAGAAGTGACACAACTCAAAACCCATTGAATCCATTCTTCAACAAAACCAAAAGCACCAAGAACCCGCTGAAGGAAGGACCACCTAACTCTGTCATATGCCTTAGCCATATCCAGTTTGATAAACATCGCTTTTTCTTTAGAGCTAGCCATAGAGTGGATGACCTCAGTTGCGATAACAATCCCATCCAGAATTTGCCTACCACAACGAAACCACTTTGTTTTTCGGAAATCAACTCCTCAAGCCCCTTTTTCAATCTGTCAGCAATAAGTTTAGAAATAATTTTATAAACTACATTGCATAAAGAAATGGGCCGAAATTGGCTCAGCCTATCAACCCCCTCACTCTTGGGAATAAGAGCCAGAAAGGTAACATTTAGGGCCCTTAGCATCTATTTATTTTGTTGAGATTCTTGAACCACAGCCAGGAGGTCAAGTTTGATGATATCCCAAAATTCTTGAAAAAACTCAATTGGGAAGCCATCAGGACCAGGCGCCTTCCCTTTCTTCATATTGAAAACAATCCCTTCAAGCTCATCAAGTGAAATATCACTCATGAGTTGTCGATTCAAATCCTCAGACACAAGAGAGGGGATGCAAGAGAGAATCTGCGCTTCCTCTGGAGACCCCCCTTGTGAGTCTTCCCTAAAAAGAGATTCAAAGTACTGCACCGCTTCCCTTGAGATTTCCAGAAAGGAGGAAAGATGGTCTCCCCTGTCATTCACCAAACCAGAGATAGTATTTCCATGACGCCTGGCTTTCACTGAATTGAAAAAGAAAGTTGTATTTTTATCCCCTTCCTGAAGCCACTCAATGCGAGCCTTCTGTTTCCAAAACATTTCCTCTCGCAGTTCCCATTCTTCAAGAGTTTTCACCGCCCGAGCCTCCTCCTGAAGCAACTCAACCATCACCCCATCCTCCCTTAACCTCCTCGTGATACCATCCAAATCTTCCTGAGCCATCGCCTTGGCATGGAAGACATTCCCAAAGTACTGACGGTTCCACCGTTTGAGCTCAAATTTAACATATTGAAGTAATTTAGCAAATGTATACATTGTCGTACCATAGGCTGGTCTACCTTTCTTCCACCATTCCAACACGAAGGCATTCAAAGAAGGGTCCCGCAACCACATAAGTTGGAACCTAAAAGAGGGCATACGAGGCACACGAGCTGACTCAGTAGCAAGCTTAATAGGCAAATGGTCAGATCCTCTCCAATCCAAGATCTCAGAGCAAGATGAACACATCCCTCCAACCTAGTAGCAAGAAACCAGAAAATGATCCAATCTTTCTGCAATGCAGAAATCGCCAACCCGACGATTGTTCCAGGTGAACTGACCATTGTTGGGTTTGATATCAACAAGATTCAAGGTATTGATATTGTCTCGAAGAAGCATTGCAGAGGGCTCCAACCTTCCAGTACCACCACGCTTCTCAGCCAACTCACAAATAGCATTGAAATCTCCACCCATAATCCATGGATGAAAAGGCATCATGCTACGGATAAGCCTAATATGGGACCAAAGACCTTGTTTACCCTGAAAATCAGTAGGAGCATATATATTGGTAAATAGAATAACCTCCCCTGTCTCAAAACTAGAAGCAATCATAGACATAGAGGATTTAGAAGAAATCCACCAAAGAGGTCGGATTCTTCGAGGATTCCACAAACATGCCAAACCCCCAGAAGCTCCATGAGCTCCAATGCATTGGCACTCCCCGCTCCTCCACAACTTAGGTGCCAAGCCATGCATATTCTCAACAGATAACTTTGTCTCCTGCAAAAAGAAAACATCAGGACCTTGCCTTCTAACTAAATCATGAACTGCTTTTTGTCTAGGGCCGCTGTTCAAGCCCCGTACATTCCATGACAGAACAATCATTTCAAAGGGCTTGAAAAAAGAGAATCCAAGGTCTTTACTGACCCTGACTCCACCAAATTCTCGCCTGCCAATTTAATCTTTTCCACATCCCTTTTTCTGCCGGGTTTAACAAATTTCTCTGCCCCACCCTTCTTAATATCTTTCTGCAAAATGCCCAGCTTGGGAGGGGGCTTGATCTTCTTAGTCAGGTCTGCATTAATGTTCTTCTCGGGGAGAGAAGAATCCTCACCTACTAAAGTGGCAATGGCTGAGGGTTCCTGCACCTCGGAAGCCACCAGCTGTTGATCAGCTACCCTAAGCATACAATCATCCCTTTGAGCCTCCAAAGAAGAATCTAGAACCAAATCCTCCTGAGCTAAGCCCACAAGCCCCTGATCAAGGTTGATCAACCCTGGGTTCACCTCCTGTTGGCTGAGCTCATCCAAAACCTCAAATCTGTTAAAGGTACCTTCATCCTATCTTTCTTTAAAAGGCCTCTTTTGACCCCTATTCTGATTTCGAGCCTTGACCGGAGCAAAGCCATCAGAAGCACCTACCTCATTAGGAGGAATGCTCTTCCCCTTATCTGTTTCAGGAAGATTGCTAGCAGGTTGTGATGGCTGCGACTCCACAGGCTTGTACCTTGGACATTTCCGCTGCAAATGGCCATATTCCCGACAAAACTGACAACGAAAGGGGAGAGTTTCATAGTCTAATTGCTGCACCCAAGAATAAGGGCCCGCACACATATCTATTGCATCGGGCAAAGGCCTACTTAGATCAATCTCAACACAAATGCGTGCAAAAGTCATTACCTTTCTACCCAAAGTTTGCGATGAAGTCCCAACTGGTTTTCCCAGCACTGAGGCCAAAAGGTGCAACACATCCTCACGACAGCATTCCACGGGGAACCTCGGTAAACGAACCCACACAGGGACATGATTTGGAAGCTCCTCGGCGGGGTTAAATCCTGCATGCCATGGCTTGATAAATAGCCCTACCTTATTATGAAAATAAGGGCCTCCCTCAAATACCCTATTGCGATCAGCAATGCAATTAAAAGAAACCATGAAATAATTGTTTGCCAGCAATATTATCTCCATTTCCCCCTCCGGCTCCCATGTCCTTCGGGCCCAAACCTCCAAAAATTGTAAAGAAACCCTCATCCCCAAAAATTTACAATATAAAGAATGAGCTGAGTAATACTCAACATCTTCAGCAATCATTTCAGACGGAACAACCAGTTTTGGCCTCTCCTTGCACCTCTCGAGACATCCGTTAATCTTCGTGATTCTCGTGCCATTGGATAATCCTGTATCAACATTCCTTGTATTCGGAGCAAACAGATCATTATCAAAGGTCTTCATCCCTTGATTTGAAAATCACGAGCCAATAGCTGCCCGGAAATCCAAGTTAGGGCACCCCACTGATGTCTCACCCTTCGAAGCCATCAAGCCCTAGGCAAAACACACAATTGCTGCACCAAGGGAAGGGTAGGGAAGCCCTCCCCACACCCTTCCACTGAGCCCCACACCAACCACCAAGCACACACACCTCAAACCCTTCCCACCCGCGCAGCAAAGAGAAGGAGCTAAGAACCCGAGTATAGAAAGCAGCCCACGCACACCCCACACGCCAGGAAGAAGATGCACACCCCACCGAACACCACCCCACAGCACAAAGGCCACAGCAGATACACCTCCCAGGCAGACGCCTCACCACAAAAAGCAAATAAGGCAGGGCGAATCAAGCAACAACCGCGTGCCTTCAAGACACAAGAGCATGCAAAAAAGAAGACAAGACCCGGGGCACGAAAAACCCCCAGACAGCGCACAACAGAGAAACAACCAAAACGAGCTAGGGCGCGGATGCCCTAGCTCGCTCCCAGCACAGACCAAAGCCATCCTCGAAGTGTTAACTAAATGAATCACATTCACCCTATGATTAAATCTAAATATTATTTTCATTTTAGATGATTCTTTCTCATTTCTTGTTGACTCCTTTTTGAAGATTCTTTTATTTCTCTACAACCATCTATACCAAATAATAATTATTGGGACTATCCTCTAGATACAAGCAAAGAGAGAGGTTTCATACAAGATAGGTCAGCTTGTAAATAATTCCCACAAGGTATTTTGTTGGGGTGAGTACCAATTCAAATTTCTTTGAAAGAAGTGCCAATACGACTAAACAAAGGGACATTGGACTAGAAGATGATTTGGACCTTCCAATGTATTTTCACATATGACACATTTGAAGGGGGTTGAGATGTTCAGAAGTGATAATCTATCACTAGTTAGTATCTTTTTCTATAGAGCCAACCAGGCAAAGCAACCTAATTTTGGAAGTACCATAGAGTTCTAGTAGAATGAAAAAATTCTCTGAGTTTCTACTCGCTCCCCACTATTGATGATTTATTTGTAGCCTTGACAGATTGTGTAGTTTCTAGATTTTGATGGAGCCCAAAAAATCTCATCAGTTGCATCTGATTTCTAAATAATCCTATCTTCTAGGATAAACTTCATCCTATCTTTTTGATCCATGGGAATGGAGGTACTGTAAAGGTCTTTTCAAATTATTCTACTAGTAACTTCATCAAAACTATGGAAGTAATCCTTAACTCTTGTGCCCCAGTCAGTTTAGAGATAATTTTTTGAAGTTGAAGTTCATGAATTGTGCTCAATGGAGGATGGCCATTCCATGAGTCCATCCAAAACAAAGCCTTGTTCCCATTATGTGCTTCCCAAGAAATGTAAGGTATAATTACTTCTCTACAGGTCACCAGAAAGTTCCACATAACTAAGCTTGGTGGAGGGTTTGAGATGGTCAAAATTCTTGATGGGGATACTGAGTCCAAATATTTGTGTTGGATGATTTTACACCATTTGGAATATGGTTTGGAGTACATATTCCAAACCAACATAGCTCCTATGGATAAGTTCCTTGTAGATAAGTTATGAATACTGACCCCTCCTTTGATTCTTTCATTACAAATCTTATCCAAAGAAATTAGGGGTATTTTTTGTATTTTCCATGTTACCCTTCCATAAGAAACTCCTTATCAATTTCTCTATTTTAGATATAATGGATTTGGGTGCCTTGAGAACTGCCATGTAGTAATTTGGTATGGTAGATAAGATAGATTTTATCATTAGCAACCTCCTTGATAAAGATAACCATATCCCCTTCCATCCTAAACTTTTGGACTGTATCATATGAATGACTTTGGACTAGTATGTTTCCCTATTAGAACTAGTAAAGAGGAATTCCTAGGTATGTGTATGGAAGTTACGCAAGATGAAAACCTAGTTGCTTGATAATTTTCCTCTTGACTATTGCTTTCATGTTGCATATGTAAATCTTTGATTGATGTGAATTTATTTTTTGACTTGATGCAATTGTATAGTTAGCTAAGACTTGTTTTATTTTTTTAGCATCAATAAGAGATCCCTTCCCAAACAAGAGTGTGTCATAAGAAAAGAGGGTATGGGCGATCAAGGTGCTAGTGGAAGGGATTTGAATTCTTTGACATAATCCTTGTTCATGGATATTATGGATGAATGTACTTAAGGATTATGCCAATATAACAAATAGGAATGGAGACAAAGGATGTCCTTGTCAAAAAACCTAAGAGGAATTAAAAAATCTAGTTGGGGAGCCATTTATGATCACTAAAATTTTTGTTGATGATAAAAAGGAGAGTATCCATTTACACCATTTCTATGTAAAACCAAATTTTTTGAGCACTTGGATCAAAAAACCCTAGTCTACCTTGTCATATTCCTTCAACATATCTAAGTTTATGATCAAAGATGGGAGATTGTGAGAATTTATGGAGTGAAGGAGCTCATGGGCCACCACAACACCCTTTTCTATTTCCTTTCCTGGTATAAAGTTACTTTGTTCTTCTGAAATAATCTTTGGAATGAGTGGTTGTAGTTTCAAATAAAGTTCCTTGGTAAATATTTTGTATATCGTGTTGTAGAGAGATATAGGTTTGAAGTCACCAAATGTTTTCGGTTTATCAACTTTTGGTATTAAATCCAAGTGCATCAAATTGAGTTGTTTTAGGATTGCACCTATCCTTTTGGACTCCTCCATAGCCCATCGGAGTTCCTTTCCAATAAACCCTAACATTTTTGAAAAATAGGGCTATGAAGCCATCCAAGCCAAGGGCCTTATTCGTAGGCATTGAAAAACTATAGATTTTACTTCTTGGAGAGTGAATGGGCTCATTAGATAGGTATTATCCTCTTGGGATACTAGATTTGGGATGGATTCCAATAGTTAATGATAATAAAAATACTATGATTATGAAGGATACATCCCTATGACAATAATTGGATAGTGGATAAATGAATTTAAATTGATTTGGATCAAAATTATGGATTGATTATGGATGCTAAGCTAGATTTCAAGATTAGATTGCATGGACTAGGATTAATTTCATTTGGATGGATTGAATTAGGATTTTTGGATTGGATGGATTGAGGATGAATTTATTGGATAGAAGATAATTAGAGGATGGGATGATTAGGATAGGATAGAGGAATGGATGGGATCCAATGATAAGGGAGAACCAAGCCTTGGGCTAAGAAGGGAAGGATAGATGAGTTGTATGAGGAAGAGATAGAGGTATCTATTGGATGAATAGTAATGTGAGATGAAAGGAAATTAGATATAGGATAGGAGGATGGATCTCTAAGGACTATGTTGCAAAGGAGTAAGATGACCCACATGAAAAAGGAGTGTAATTGAGGATGGAATATGGGAAAAGATGCATGATATAAAAGTATAGTTCTCAAGAGATATAGATCATAGAGGAAGCAAGGCTTTCATTTTTCAAATCATGCAAGGTTATAGCACCCATATTCCTATCAATATCAAGGGTGAAACAAGAGGATGATTTGGATAGGATGGAAGAAGATGGGATGAGGTATGCAGGATGAAGGACATTGGAGGATGTGTATAAGATGTGGTAGGTAGGATATGTGATTATTATGAATATCATTATCCTTTTCAAGATCAAAGTGAGAAAGTGAGATGGAATTAGATAGGATAAGATATGGTAGCTTAAATAACATGGATGGAGCTTGCCCCCAAGTGTAGAGTGAAATAGGAGGGGAATACACATCATTATTGTTTGTGAATTTTTCATCATGATACTTTCCCAAGGTGCCACAAGAATTGATTTTCATCATTAGATGAATGGTTTCTCTTTACCATTTTTTCAATTTTTGTATTATTTTTTAATTTTGGAATAGAAGGGATGGAGAAGGATGTGGATAAGATGTGGATAAGTGGATTTGGTAGATAGTGGTTGGATGATAGGGATATGGAGGAAGGATTCAAGTGTCAAGTTCCATGTATGGTATCCCTTGAAGATGTACTATAATGAACCATGACAAGTCAAGGTATGCTCAAAGGTGTTGGTAGAATGATGGAATAATGAAAATAGGTAAGGATTTATGCAAAGGATTGGATGAAAGGGATGATACAATATAAATTAGTGTTGTATAATAGATGGGTTGATGTAATGCTTGTGTATTAGTGGATGGTAATGTTGGAAAGATCAACATTGGGACACACGTTGAGGGGTGGTGGAGTTGTGGAAGTGAACTATATTTTGAATTTTGAGATTTAGATGGAGTGGATGTGGATTTTTAGATATAAGTTCCCAAAATGGATTTGGAAGATGGTGGATTTTTAGATGGAGTGGAGGACTTAGGAGTGGATGAAGCTATTGGATCAACAAATTTGCATGCCAATTTGGATTGTGTTTTGGGGTGTATTTCTTCTATTAGTTTCTTTGGGATCTACATGGCTTTATATTTTTATTTTTTCTTCATGGTGGGCCCTTGTTGCCTTTTGGATTTATCTTTCCTATTTTAGATTTAATTTGGATTTGTTTTAGCATGTCTTTTGGATGGGAAATTTTGATCCTAGAATTTTTGTACATTTTTAGATTTATACATTTGATATTTAACATCCAAATTGCTTCCAAGAGAAATAGGATTGCTAGATATGATATGGATATGATGGAGAGGAATGATATGGAGGTGTCATAGATGGGTTAATATATAGAGGATTTTGTGAGGATTTCAAGGATGTGTGCCTTGGTTGGTCTTAAGTTATGATAGAATGAAATGATTTTGAGATGAGGGGATGTGGTAGTGGATAAAGGGATATAAGGACACAAGATAGATGGATGGGTTTAAGGTTTTGTGTTTTGGGATATAAGGGAAAAAAATATATGTTAGGGATGAAATAATATTCTTTGTGACATAGTCACCAAAAATGGATGGAAGGGATGAAGGATTAGGATTTGGAATATAAGGACCTAAGATGGATTTAAAGGATGGGGAATGGGGATATTGGGATTTACATGGAAGGTTTTGGAATTTGGCATGGGTGGAATATGCACCAACATCTTGAGATTGATAGTCGAGGATGATAATATGGATTTTATTTGATTTGGATGGGCTCTAGTATGTTTTTATCATTGAATCCTAACACTTTTATTTTATAATGCATATTTTGACAAATCCTTATACCAATGGTATAATTATTGTTTCAAAAACAAGACATAAGTGCCTCTTGAGAATGATATTGCATGGAAGGAATGATAGGCTCATAGAGTAAAATATATTGAATGAAAGTGGAGGATCCCATTTTATAAGTGTGATGTTCATGCATAGGGTTCATAGGCTATTTTGGAGGATTAGGATGGATATTGAGAACTTGATATAGATTAGGATTATGACATGGAGAGGATATGAAATTTTGATCTTGACATGGAAATGTAACATTTGGAGTGGATGGTATACTTTTCTCTTAATTATAAGACATAATGGGATCATTACATGGAGTGGAAGTGGAATCTTGATCTCTACTTGGAAGGGGATCATTATATGGACTTGAAGGAAAAAATTGATCTCGATTATGACAT